>CM046037.1:77836282-77955030 GCA_025215565.1 Flaveria ramosissima | reverse complement strand
GACCGATTGACCAAGTCGGCACATTTTATACCCATACATGACACTTACAAAACATCAAGGTTGGCTCGTATATATATTGATGAAATTATGAGTCGTCATGGGGTACCTTTGCATATCATATCCGAGTGAGACGCTCGCTTCACTTCGCATTTTTGGTTGTCTATGCAAGAACTCTTGGGTACTCAACTGGATCTAAGCACGGCTTACCATCCTCAAACGGATGGTCAAACCGAGCGAACCATCCAAACCTTGGAGAATTTTCTACGTCTTTGTGTCCTTGATTTTGGTGGTGACTGAGATACGCATTTACCGCTCGCGGAATTTTCGTATAATAATAGTTACCACTCGAGTATCAAGATGGCACCTTTCGAAGCGCTTTATGGTCAAAAATATCGTTCTCCAATCTGTTGGACCGACATTGGTGAAAACTTCATCACTGGTCCTGAACTCATACAAGAAACGACCGATAAAGTCTCCATAATTCGCAAGAACCTTGAAGTGGCAAGAAGTCGATAAAAGAGTTATGCCGATAAGCGACGTAAGCCATTGGAGTTCCAAGTTGGGGATATGGTTCTTCTTAAGGTCTCACCATGGAAGGGCGTTGTTCGCTTTGGAAAGAAGGGTAAACTCTCTCCAAGGTTTGTAGGACCTTTTAAGATTCTGAAAAGGATCGGGAAAGTGGCTTACAAACTGGAATTACCTTCCGACCTTAGTGGAGTTCATCCTGTTTTCCATGTCTCAAATTTGAGAAAGTGTTTGGCTGATGAAAGTCTGCATGTTCCGTTGGACGACATCCAGATCGATGAGTCATTACACTTTGTTGAGAAACCCGTTGAAATCATGGATCGCATTATGAAGAAGACTAGAAACACAACTACCCCAATCGTCAAGGTTCGCTGGAGCTGAGTTTACTTGGGAGCGTGAGGAGCATATGAAAAAAAGGTACTCGTTTTTGTTCGTATAGTTTCATTCTTAATTTCGAGACGAAATTCTTATAAGTTGGGGAGACTGTAACATCTCGTATTTTTGTTAAATAAAAGTTAACCCCGTTATATTCTTGTAAGGACCATTTATGTCATTTATGAAACTTTGAGGGCTTGTTATGCTTGTTTAGCTAATTTAGAAGTTAATATAATTTTATTAAATAAAAATAATAGTAATAGTGATTACAACATTTGGTTATTATTATAAAACTTAACATTAAGTGTTAATAATAAAAATAATAATAATAGCCGAAATAAAATAAAAATAATAATAATAATAATAATTAAATAATTAATAAGTTATAAAAAATATAAAAATATATGTATTTAAAACTTAAAACTTAAATTAAGTCCGGGGGTATTTATGTAATTTCTAAAACTTTGATTTAAAGGTTTCTAACATAAAATAACAATTTTTAAACCACAGGGACCGAATGTGTAAAACTTAAAAAAAACCCAAACCCCCACCCATTTCTCCCCTGTAAATCCGACGACCACCCCGGTCACCTCCGGCCGAACGCCGGCGAGACCAAAATCGGTCAAAAGGAACCCTATTTAAAGTCCAAAAGTTGCTCATCACTTCGGGGAAACGTTTCTAACCTTTATAGGCACTTTAATTTAAGTTTAAAGTCGGCTATGGGTGTCGTTTGAGCTCGGTAACCGTCGACATCAAGCCTCTAACCGTCCAAACAATTAAGACTAATAATAATCCAATTAATTGAACCTAAACGATCGTCTATCTATCTCTAAACGATTACTACATTCAATTTCACCTGACAAACACAATTTCATCACAATCGATTCTCATCTTCATCGCAACCTACAATCGAGGTGTTCATCACCAATCCGGCACTCTGAACTCCAATTGATAAGGGGCTTTTGTTCGAGATCACTCTCAGAAGCTTTACACGCGATTAATTTGGTTATCATCATCAACTGCACATCAAATCTCTTCTCCCCACGGTCGCAACTGTTCATATCATTATCTTCGTCGATTCGAACCTAATCACGTAAGTTACACACATCAACATACTCGGTTTAACATGAGGACTCAAAGCCCAATGTTTGATTTCGTTAACAACATCGTTTAGATGTTCAATTTGATCAGAATCGAAATTAGGGTTCTTCAATTTGGGGTTTTGTTTAAACTAAGTGTTTTAAGAATTTAAAACCAAACAACACAAAGATCATGGGCTTTGGCCCAGCGGTAAGCACAATGGTGTGCAGGTAATCAACGTGGGTTCGACCCCGGTCCCCTGCAATTTTTTTTAAACAACCATCTTTAATCATTTTTTTAAATATCATAAATTATAGTTGATACTTTCTTTATTATTTCTTTAAAAAATGTCAAATGTTATAAAAATATATAATTTATTTACAAGTTTAAATAGTTATAAAAATTATTTCTTTTTAAATTATTATTTAATCTTTAAGAATTCTAAATCATATAATTTTCTAGTTCTTTATTTTTGAAAGGTTTTAATATTATGAAACCTTTATAAGAACTACCTAAAAGTTTAAAAAGATTATAAATCAAACCTAAATACTTTTAAACTAATTTGCATGTCATTTAAATAATAAATTATCCAATTAATTATCTTTATACAAGTTTTAAATAATTTATCATTAAATTAATTATTTCCATTCACCTTTTATATTTAATCTATATTAAATCAATTATTATAAATTAAATTATTTAAATTTTCTAACCATTTAATATCATTCTCAATCTTAATTATTTAATTGACTTATTTCATTTTCATTGAACCAAACATAATCAATTATACAATTTTATTGACTTAATTAGAAAAACCCCACTTGAAACCCTAGTTCACGTTAAACCGTTAATATTATTATTAACCTTAATCTTGTAATATATATACGTTTAGGTACCTTGTAAAGGAATTCGTTGGAACATCGTCTATTATTCTTATTAATCATCGTATATACATATACGTCAAGTGAGTTTTCTTGCCCCTTTTTATATTATTTCACACCAGTTTGGGGTGAAACATGTTAAACTTATCAACTTACACTTGTAAACATTTAATACTTGTAACGCACATACAATTCATACTTATTTTTGTCATGGTTATTTGTGTTATTGTGAGATTAATATGAGATACATTATATGTTGACAATCATCAACTATTGCTAGCCTGGCGACGTCATAGATCTATGGGTCTGACAAGCCTATTTGGTGCTAAAGCCGATGTATTGCCGGCACCTGATGACGTATGACTTGTTCATCATGGGAACCAAATACACTTAGCTAATCGTTATAAACTTGTAATCTTAATCTTGATCAAGGTTTGATTGTAGCTATATGTGTTCTATAATCTTGCATAATTCATAACTATTGACATGAATTGCTACTTGTAAATCTTTTGATATATTTATGTATATTAAACCCTCGAAAACTCACCAACTTTCATAGTTGACCTTTTATCTTTAACATGTTTCAGAAAATGCTCAAGTTTGATGTCATATCTTGAAGTTGCTCACATTTTGGACCTAGATTAATGAATAAAATGTCTTGGATTATTTGTCTTATGTTTTGTTTATTTCATGTTTGAGACTTATGATTGTAATTTTTCACTTTTAAAACTTATTATAATAATATTTCTATTTAAAGATAACGTTATGTGGCTGTGAACAATCTTAACCCTCACATCTCGACGATTCCGCCGTTAAGGTTGGGGTGTGACACCTATAGATCACTTTGGAACATGAAACAAAATCCAAATATTTCTTTAAATCAACTTGTTCGTGATTAAATTTCGGGACGAAATTTTCTAAAGCAGGGGAGATTTTAACATCCGGGCCATTTTCAAACTATAAACCCAAACACAAACCCGTTTGAGCCAATCTTGTAAATCAAATTCACTATTTAGTCATTTTATTTATTTTTGTGTTTCAAAAACAATAAATGTGTCACTTAATCAATTTAACTTAAATTCTATAATTTATAAAATAAATTTTTAAAAAGTTATTAATATTTATAAGATTTTAAATATTCAATTAAAATAATTAATCAAATCGTAAAGTTTTTGTGAGACTTATAAAGTCTATAAAGATTTTTTAAAATATAATGTAAGGATTCCTATAAGTCTGATGCAACCAAAACATCCAAAGTCTCTCTGCATGCATGCACTAAAAAACAGAAGTAGAAATGCTTCGGAAGTTTTACACCATGCACTAGAAATATTCTAAGTGTAAAATATTCTGAAGCCAAGACCAACATCTTCCGAAACCAAAAGTGAAGTCTTCCGAAGCTTCAAAGACAAAGTCTTCCGAAGCCAAAGAGTGAAGACAGATTTCTTCCGAAGACTTTTAGAGATATGCCTTTATCTGATGTACTTTACCATAAAGCTGGACCACCTTTCCGCTACTACTCTGTAAAGTCACCAACTTACATGAGTTGGTGAAAAGGTCAATGCTTTTGGTAACTGTACATTGAGGTCTTGAGTCCATGCTTTCTACTTTATGTACTTTTATCCTTTTTGTAATATATTAGGATGTGAGCTATGGCATGTCATAGTCACTAGTCAAAAGGCAAATCTGCCTTTTGACTCTACATTTGATTTTGTAGTTGTCTAGTCAATTGTATCCAGCTGGCATTCAAAGTATGGCCGGCTGTAGGATGTAGTATAAAGTATCTCAAGTACTTGTAACTTTCCATCGTATGCTTTGTAACATTTGTAATAGAACTTGAGAAGCAATATACAACATTCTTGAAAACCAATTACTTGTGTTGTTTGCTATCTTGTTCTGTCTCATATTTACTTGTGTTCTTAGCATCTTTCATTAACAAATTAACCAGTTCCCTATTTGATATGTTAAGTGTTCTAAGCAACTCTCCTCATGTGTTGTTGTGTTGTAAGTGCATACCCTTTACCGGTCCTGCATTTGGTATCAGAGCTTCTCAGGCTCTTGATTTAAGATCTCACCATCTTAAGATCCCTCACACACACAAAATACTTAACAACTCAAATGGCAGCTATTACCAAAGTTGATATGGAAACTGGAACTATGACAAAGTCTCCACTGATCACTCCTGAAGACTTTGATACTTGGTGTCAAAGAATGGAAGGCTTCATCAAGTCTCAAGACTCCAGGATGTGGGACTCTATTGTTGAAGGACCTTACATACCAAGCACCACTTCTGCTACTGGTGGTGGTATGATTCCTAAGGCTGTGGCTGATTACTCTGAAGCAGATAGGAAGAGAATAGAGATTGATCAGAAAGCCATGACAGCCCTTCAAACTGCTCTTCAAAACTCCATCTACAGAGGCTTCAAGAAGTACAAAACTAAGCAACTATGGGAAGCACTGAAGCTGATGTATGAGGGGTCTACTGAAGCAAAGGAGAACAAGAAGGATCTCCTGAAGCAGCAGTTTGAAAACTTCACCTTCAAGGTAGGTGAAACCATGACTCAACAATACTATACTCTAATGGATGTTGGAGTAACTCTTGAGAACAGGGACATTGTAAGGAAGTTTATGTCCTCTCTTCCTAGACAATAGACACATTACTGTGTTGTTATCAAGAGGACTGAGAACCTTAAGACTCTTACTCTCACAGAGTTGTATGGTATTCTTAGTGGCTACCAGATGGAGATGAACATGCAAAACTCATCTGGTAACTCCAGCAATCAATTGAGTTCAGTCTTCCATGTGGTTGAAAGGGAAAGCATTGAACCACAGCATCATCTTATATGCTTCCCTGACAACTCACAAAAGGGCCCTTTCATCACCTTCCCAAAGACTCCAAGGAAAAGCTACACTCAAGAAAGTCCTTTCCAAGAGACAAGTTCTTCTCATGCCTTTGTCTCTGCTGATGAAACCTCAAGCAACTTTCTCTTCACTCTTAAAGATTTGGACTGTATCCATCCAGATGATCTGGAGTTCATGAAGATAATCTAGCAAATGGCTCTTCTCACTCACAGAGCCAAGAAGTTCTACAAGAGGACATGGAGAAAGTTTCCAAGCAATGCAGCCAGTGGAAAGTTTGGGCTGGATAAAAGCAAAGTATAAGTGTTACAACTATAACCATATGGGACACTTTGCAAGAGAGTGTAAGGCACCAAGGACAAATGGTGGCCAAGCACAAACCGGACCAAACTACACTGAGAAAGCCCCCCAGAATGAGAAGCCAAAGCAGAAAGCTGCAGTTGCTGTTGAAGAAGGAGGCTTTGACCGGAGCTTTCAGGTAGAAGATGCATCTCCAAACCAAGCACTCATGGCAGACCACGATGAAGCCAAGGAACAGCTCAAGACAAACAGAATTGTATGGATCATTGATAGTGGCTGTTCCAGGCACATGACAGGCAATAGGTCACTACTCCAAAAGTTTAAAAGAATTGATGGAGGACCAGTTGCTTTTGGAGGAGATACATGAGGTTACATTACAGGAACGGGCAAGGTCACAAATGGTAAGCTCAGCATTGAGAATGTAAACTTTGTCAAGGAGCTTGGGTACAATCTTCTGAGTGTATCCTAATTTTGTGATCAGAGTCATAACATGCTCTTCATTGAGCATGAGTGCATTGTTCTCAAGCCCGGGGTGGTCATTTCTCATGAGCACATCTTGCTTAGAGCCCCAAGGGAAGGGAACATGTATAAGATAGACTTGCAAGAAACATCTCCCTCAGGAGAGGTTTCATGCTTTCTGTCTAAAGCAAATAATGATGAATCTTTCCTCTGGCATAAAAGAATGTGCCATGTAAACTTTAAAAACATGAATAAATTAATTAAGAATGATTTGGTAACTGGAATACCAAAGAAAGAGTTTACAAGTGATGACCACTGTGTTGCATGCCTGAAGAGGAAGCAACACAAGGTATCTCACAAGCCAAAAGAAAGAAATTCCATCATTAATCCCCCCATTTATTACATATGGATCTCTTTGGCCCCACCAGTGTAATGAGTCTAGGAAGGACCTCTTATTGTTTGGTGATCACAGATGATATTACAAGATTCACTTGGGTTTTCTTTCTTAGAACTAAGGATGAGACCCCTGAGATTCTGAAGAATTTCATTTTAAAGATTGAGAATCAATGTGATCACAAGGTCAAAACCATAAGATGTGATCAAGGAACTGAATTCAAGAATCAAATCCTTGATACTTTTTGTGATGTAAAAGGTATTACAAGACAATATAGTGCTCCCAGGACTCCTCAGCAAAATGGTGTTGCTGAGAGGAGAAACAGGACACTAATTGAAGCTGCAAGAACAATGTTGTCTGACTCTAAACTGCCTCAGAGGTGGTGAACACTGTTTGCAATGTGCAAAACAGAGTTTTAGTGGTTAAGACACATGGTAAGACTCCTTATTAACTTTGGCACAAGAGAAAACCTTTCATTGGTTTTCTCAGGTCATTTGGATGTCCTTGCACCATCTTGAATACCAAAGATCAAATTGCCAAGTTTGCTAAGAAATCAGATGATGGACACTTTATTGGATACACTTTTCAAGCTAAAGCTTATAGAGTATACAATCTCAGAACTAGAGTAGTTGAGGAGTCAGCCAATGTGACTTTCAATGAGCACACTCCCAGTGTGAAAGGTTCTGGTCCGAAATGGCTATTTGATCTTGATTTAGTTACCAACTGTTTTAACAAATCTTGTGAGAATGTTTCAGGATCTACAGATGCAGGACCGGTGAAGGGTGGCCACTTACAACACAACAACACAAAGAGGAGATTAACCAAACTTAATCAAACAGTAAACTGGATTAACCACAAGAATGATACTGAGAACACAAGTAATAAGTAAGAGACAGAACAAGAGAACACAAGAGATTGGGTTTCAAGGATGCAGTATATTGCTTTCTCAAGTTCTATTACAAGTGTTACAAAGCATAAAGAAAGATACAAGAACATGAAATACTTATACTACAACCTACATCCGGCTATACTTAGAAAGCCAGCTGGATACAATTGACTAGACACAAACAAAATCAATTGTAGAATCAAAAGGCATATCTGGCTTTTGACTTGTGACTATGACATGCCATAGCTCACATCCTAATATATTACAAAAAGGATAAAAGTACATAAAGTAGAAAGCATGGACTCAAGACCTCAATGTACAGTTACCAAAAGCATGGACCTTTCACCAACTCATGTAAGTTGGTGACTTTACAGAGTTGCAGCGAAAAGGTGGTCCAGCTTTATGGTAAAGTACATCAGATAAAGACATATCTCTAAAAGTCTTCGGAAGAAATCTATCTTCACTATTTGGCTTCGGAAGACTTTGTCTTTGAAGCTTCAAAGACTTCACTTTTGGCTTCGGAAGATATTGGTCTTGGCTTCGGAAGATTTTACACTTAGAATATTTCTAGTGCATGGTGTAAAACTTCCGAAGCATTTCTACTTCAATTCTTTAGTGCATGCTTGCAGAGAGACTTTGGATGTTTTGGCTGCATCAGACTTATAGGAATCCTTACAAACTCCCCCTAGGCTGATGCTACCAAAACATTTAGAAGATCTTCAGATGTTTGTAGTCTTTAGCACAATGATGACCATACCTTTTCTTCATTAGATGGTCAGGATCATTCAGACTCTCATAATATCTTCTCATCTCAAAGAGATCATGCAGAGGTAAGTTGATTATGTCTTGCCATGTATAGACATACTCAACACCTTGATCTCTGATCACATGCCATCTCTATGGATTAGTAGTGAAGGTCCAGGATAAGATGGGTGTCTCAACTGTAAGAGGAGCCACTTGAATTGGAGTTGATTGGGCTGCCTCTTCATGCACTTTCTCAGGTTGATCTGATTCAGCCTGAGGTGTAGAGGTAGATGATTCAGGCTTCTTCTTCTAAGACTTTGGTTTAGAAGCCATCCTCTTCTTCCTCTTAGAAGACTTTAACTGAGAAGACTGGTCTGCAGCACCTTGTTGATCATCCTTGTCTTTCTCAGTTGGGTGTTCCTCCCTCACAGGTTCAGAAGGAGAGGGAGTTTGACCCTGCTATGGATCAGAAGATGAAGCTTGCTGAGGCTCAGCAGGAGGTCCGGGTTGTGTTGTCTCAGGTTGTTCAACCTTAACCTCCACTTCAGGTGGGATTTGACTTGGAGGAGAGTATAAGTCAATCAGCTCTCCACTCTTGATCTTCTGCTTGATTACCCTGATATGCTCATCCATTGTGGATAGAGACATAGGGCCAAGTCTCCTTCTGGAGAATCCATATAGCTTCAAGAAGCTCATCATCCTTTTTCTGTCAGCAGATTCTTCATACTCTTTTGGATAATGGCTCTTGACTTTGCAGCATCTTCCCTCATCTTTCTCTTTGTGGCTTTTTGTTCTTTGAGCACTTGAAGTTCAAGCTGTTTAAGATACTCAAACTCAATGTACTCAAAGGACAAGGGAAGAAGTGCAGATGCTGGTAGAGACCTATGGCACTCAGGTAGTTGATCATGTTTTGTCTGTCTGTTTCTTTGTCTACCTGAGGTTCTTGTGTAGATGCCATAGTCTCTTGCACAGGGCTTTCTTGAACTGGGGAGAGAGTAGGAGCATGCTTGTATAGTCTTTTCTGTCTCTTCTCCTCTTTGAATTGGAGAAGTAACCTTGCATCCTCTTTTTCTTTCATCTCTCTTGACACTTTCATGTCAGCCAGTTCATTTAGTTGCTCTAAGGGGAGAGATATAATCTCATCTATGTCATAGTTCCTGGTCTGCAGGTAAGTAATCCTGACTGCCCTCAACTCATCATCTTGAGTGTTTGGTCTGGGGGCAGCCCTGATTGCAGCTTGCATAAAACCTGAAGACCCAGAGGAACTTTCTCCCCTTAGCTTCCTCTTCCTCTCTCTCTCTCCTCCTCAATTTCCTCAGGAGTCAAAATCCTTTTCCCTTTGTCACCCACAGACCTTTGTGACTCAGGGTGGATAGAGGTTTGGCCTTCATTGCTTGGTGTAGCATCCATGCTCTGGCCAGAGAGAGGTTGTGAGACACCTTCACCAGCAGGTGTTTCACCGAGGGAATGAATTTCTGAAGCAGTTGTTGGTGTGACAGGGCTCTCAAGCTCTATCACTGGGCCTTCAGCCAAGGTTTTCCCTTTGAAGCTAATCTCAGGTCTGCCTCAGCATCCAGTTGACCAATGACATTACCTGATTGCCTTTGTCTCCTTCTTAGGCTGAACTCTTCAGTAATTCTGTCTTGAATTCTGAGTGCTAACCTGTCAGCTTGTCTTGATTTGCTTGGATTGACAAGTGGCATGTTGACCAGATCAAGACCTTCATAGTAGTTCAAGGTTTGAAAATCAAATACTTCTTGTTGCCCTTGAACTCTGTGAAGAATAAGGGCTCTTCTATCAGCATCATACCTCCACCCAATGATGTAGTTTGAAGTTCCTTGAGGTGGGGATGACATAGCCCTTGGTATACCTTCCTCAAAGAGACTCCTGATGATAGAGTCTATAGAGTCCACATTAATGTGAACTTGAGGAAGTTGCTGAGTATGCACAATTGCAAGTGAGGATGGTGAGTCCTCAATGTCCATACTCTCTGAAGAACTCCCAGGTTCTGTGTCTGTAATGACTTTCTCCCCCTTTTTGGTAGCATCACCCTCTTGCATAGGTGAGCTAGAGGTTAGGTCAACCACATTCACAGGTTCTTGTGTTCCTGGTTGAACTCTTCTTAAAGGTCTCCCAGCTAGTTTTTCCCTTAGATAAGATATCTCAAGTTGCTGATCATTGACCTATTGTGAAGGGTAGTCACCTGAGATTCAAGGTGACTAACCTTAGAGACTAAATAGGAGCATTTTTTGACAGTTTTTGCACCTTTAGTCTCAGATTCCCCTCTTCTTCATCAGAAGAATCATTGGGGGATGAGATGATTGGACCAAAGTCCTCTCTCTCACCACCAGCTTCAGGTTCTTGGCTGCTGGATTTCCTCTGCTCATTGACATTCTCAGTTGAGATGTCAATGGGCTGAGTTGCCATGGTTGAGGTCTTAATAATGTAATCACTTGCAAAAGTGAGAGCCTCTTCCATATGGATATCCTGAACAGGTTCAGAAGTATCCACCTCAGTTGTGGGTGACTGATGTGGGCTAGACTGAGGAGACTCAGGAGTACTCATCTCTCTTTGAGTAGGGGAAGAGAAGAGAGACTCATGGTACTCACTGAAACCTAAGTCTTCATCAGTATAGAATGAAAGGTTGGGAATGGGTTGATTTAGATCTAAAGGCTGGGGATGGTAACTGTCCCCTGAAGGTTGTTCACTTGAGTGTTGAGACTCAGAGTGAAGGCTTAAGGCAGTTGGGCTTGTGAGCTCATCAGGGTGAGCATGAGGAACCTCAGCCCTGATTGTTGAAGAGATGGGAGTGGTTTGCTCCTCAGGGGAAGTGGGAGCTCTAGTGTCCACTTCCTCTTGTATTGGTGAGTATATGGGGACCTGCACAGACTCAATAGCTTGAGCAGGGGTTCGTTTGGATTTTCTTTGGTAGGTGAGGGTTACTTGTGGCCTTTTTGGTGGTTGAGAGGTAGAAGGTGTGGGTTCAACACTAGCTTGTGTTGCTAGGTTGTCACCTTGAGCAATGAGCTCTAACATTTTGGGGACAAGGGCTGTTTCTACCCCTGAGAAGCCTACAGTTGGCTTCTTCATGATTTTAAAGATGCCGGGCTTCATCTGTCCCAATTTAAGAATATTATCTGTTTCCCTCAACTGTGAGCCAGTTCACAGTTGAGAATGTGTTGAACATATCTAGGAAACATATAATACTCTAAGGAGTCCAAGTTAGCAAGCAAATTTGTATAGACAAATTGAGAGTACCTGAACTTGACCCCTTGAACCATTCCATGCACTATGAAGGAGAGATCCTCAGGAATCTGGTCCCACCCTCCATGCTTGTTTGACAAGTTGTGGATAACCACATTGAGTAGTATTTCCACTGGGATGAGACCTTCCCTTTCCTGAAGGTCTTTACAGAGAAATCTCCCTCATAGCCCATCTGCTCAAAGGAATGATTGACAGCTTCCTTTGGGAAGGACAACTCACCTTCTTCATCATCCAGCTGCAAGTGAGTGTTGATGATGGCCGGAGTGATGAAGATTGTCCTCCCTTGCACTGTGGCAGACAGTGCCTTCTCCCCATCCATGATGACCTCTTGGCAGGTCTTCCAAAATTCAAGCAGATGATCCTCATAGAGAGTAGGATCAATGGTTAGGGAGGTGAAGTAATTTGATAAAGCTAAGAAACGGCAAATCTCTGAGAAACTATCATCTTTCTCAGAGCTTAACAGAGCAACCTGGTTGTGTTGCCTGTGAAGTTGCATGGAGAAATCTGGGTTGTTTCTGCGGTTAAGGTTGGCCATTTGAGAAGCTTAAGGATGAAGAAAGATGAAAGCAAAGGCGGTTTGGGAATTAGGTTTGAGGAATAGTAGAATTGAAGAAGATAGTGAGGGAGAGGGGGAACCGTTGGGTATTTATGTGAAAAGGATTTGAACCAAAGTTAATGAAAGAGGATAAACTTTGAAATCCGAATGTCGGTCCCACCTCTGAAAAAGTAGTTTACTTTTGCTCAAAAAGTAGTTTTCTTGGAATTCAAAAGCTTCCGAAGGTAAATTATCTTCGGAAGTTTTAATGAAAAAGCTTCCGAAGCTAAAATGACTTCGGAAGAATTTCCTGAGAGTTTTAAAATTTTGCTTCGGAAGAGAAATAAAAACTTGAATGCTTTGTATATAAAACAACAAAGCTTCCGAGAGTTAATTTTGCTTCGGAAGGAAAAAGTCCTTGAAAACAAATAAGTGTCTGAGACAAGTATTTAAGCTTCGGAAGATAGATTGAAACCTCTTCCGAAGGTAAAATTTCTTAGACAGTTATTTATTTTGAAGACATGATTTTCTCCGAAGATAAAAATATATCTTCCGAAGGATCAGAAAATTTTCAAGAATCTAAGGAAAATCTTCAAAAAGGATTTTTTATCCAAAGAAAACATGAGCTTATGAAAGTGATGAACTAGACAACTTAGGACACACATATTTTAAGAAATAAGTAGAATTAGTTTTAAGAAAAAATCTACTCAAAGTTAATCATCCCAATAGCTGATATTAGATATTTAAATCTCTGTTCATCAAAAGCTTTTGTAAACAGATCAGCATATTGTTCATCTGTATGAACTTTGACTAGTTTAATTAATCCCTTTTCATAGTTATCTCTTATTAAGTGATACCTGATATTGATGTGTTTGGTCCTTGAGTGCTGCACAGGATTCTCAGTGATAGAGATAGCACTATTGTTGTCTATGTGAATGGGAGTCTCCTTGAAGTTAAATCCATAGTCCAGCATCTGATTTGGAATCCAAAGCACTTGAGCACAGCAACTTGCAGCACAATGTATTCAGCCTCAGCAGTTGATGCAGACACACAGGATTTTTCTTGCATTGCCATGAGACAACCCTTCCACCAAGGAATTGACATCCCCCAGATGTAGACTTTGCAGTCATATTGCAACCACCATAATCACTATCTGTATAAGCATACAGATTGAAGTCAGGATTCTTTGGATACCATAAACCAAGTGTTGAAGCACCTTTGAGGTATCTTAGAATCCTCTTGACAGTGATGAGGTGAGACATCTTAGGGTTGGCTTGATATCTTGCACAAATACATGTAGCAAACATGATATCAGGCCTGCTAGTAGTAAGATACATAAGAGACCCAATCATAGCCCTGTATAAGTGTTCATCTACACACTCCCCCTCAAGATCAGGTCCAAGGGAGTGGTTTTTGCTATGGGTGTCTTAGCAATCTTACAATCAGTCATGTTGAACCTCTTGAGTATGTCCTGAACATACTTTGACTGACTTATGAAGATACCATCTTCAACTTGCTTCACTTGAATTCCCAGAAAGAAATTGAGTTCTCCCATTGCACTCATTTCAAATATGTCTTTCATCGCTTTTCAAAGTCTTTGCATAGCTTTGGATTAGTTGAACAAAGATGATGTCATCCCATACACTTGAACTAGCAATATGTCATTTCCTTTCCCTGTCCTTTGATGAAGAGAGTTCCATCTATAGTACCTCTCCTGTATCCATGTTTGTAGAGATACTCAGACAATGTCTCATACCACTTCCTGGGTGCCTGATGCAGCCCATAAAGAGCGTTGTCAAGCTTGCAGACATAATCAGGATGATTAGGGTCTACAAACCAGGTGGCTGTTTGACATACACCTCTTCATCAATCACTCCATACAGAAAGCACACTTCACATCAAGTTGAAAGACCTTGATTACCTTGGATGCAGCAAATGCCAGGAATATCCTAACAGCTTCTAATCTTGCTACTGGAGCAAAGACATCAGTGTAGTCAATCCCTTCTTCTTGTGTATCCTTGAACAACTAGTCCAGCCTTGTTCTTGATGATAATGCCTCTATCATCCTTCTTATTCCTAAACACACATTTGGTTCCAATGGTAGTCTTCCCATGAGGAAGAGGACTAAGGTTCCAAACTTTTTGCCTTTTGAATTGAAAACTCTTGTTGCATAGCTTCAACCCAAGTTCCATCCTTTAGAGCCTCGTCAACTTTCTTTGGCTCTATCTGGGATAAGAAACAAGAGTGAAGACAAACATTTGCTTCATGGGTTTGTCCTCTTGCTCTTACCCCTGTGACAACATCTCCAATGATGTTTGTGGTGGGTGAGACTTGTGGATCCTAGCTGAGGGATCACAACAAGTTGCTGAGAAAGATCTAAATTTGAGAATTTAGATCTGGCATAGATGATTCACCCTCCACATCACTACACTTATCAAGATTTACTTGATCCAATGAGTGTGTGACATCATTGATGTTGTCATCTATGGTGTGGTTATTAGCATCAAGGAATTCTTGATAACTTTCACACCACCACCATTTTGTCTTCCACAATTGAGGTATCTTTATCTGGTTGTGAAGCCTCTAAGCTGGAATTTGAAGGCACCCAAATGTATCAGTTGAGTTTGTCATTGTAGTGCTGATAGAAACCTCATTTGCTGAAGTAGTTCCAACTGGAGCTGAAGATGTATAAGTTGAAGGTCTTCTTAGCTCAAATCTTGGATCAGATCACCTGTATTTAAATTTTCTGCAGATCCTAAAACATTCTCACAAGATTTGTTAAAACAGTTGGTAACTAAATCAAGATCAAATAGCCAATCAGGACCAGAACCAGCCGCACAGGGTGTGTGTTCATTGAAAGTCACATTGGCTGACTCCTCAACAGTTGTAGTTCTAAGATTCTATACTCTATAAGCCTTAGCCTGGGAAGAGTATCCAATGAAGTGTCCATCATCTGATTTCTCAGCAAATTTGGCAATTTGATCTTTGGTATTCAAGATGGTGCAAGGACATCCAAATGACCTGAGAAAACCAATGAAAGGTTTTCTCTTGTGCCAAAGTTCATAAGGAGTCTTATGTGTCTTAACTAGTAAAACTCTGTTTTGCACATAGCAAGCAGCGTTTACTTCTGCCTCTGCCCAGAAGGTGATGGGCAGTTTAGAGTCAGACAACATAGTTTTTGTAGCTTCAATTAGTGTCCTGTTTCTCCTCTCAGCAACACCATTTTGCTGAGGAGTCCTGGGAGCACTATATTGTCTTGTAATACCTTTTTCATCACAAAATGTATCAAGGGTTTGATTCTTGAATTCAGTCCCTTGATCACATCTTATGGTTTTGACCTTGTGATCACTTTGATTCTCAATTTTAAGATGAAATTCTTCAGAATCTCAGGGGTCTCATCCTTAGTTCTAAGAAAGAAAACCCAAGTGAATCTTGTAAAATCATCTGTGATCACCAAACAATAAGAGGTCTTCCTAGACTCATTACACTGGTGGGGCCAAAGAGATCCTATGTAATAAGTGTTGGGGAGTAGTGATGGAGTTCCTTTCCTTAAGCTTGTGAGATACCTTATGTTGCTTCCCTTTCAGGCATGCAACACAATGATCATCACTTGTAAACTCTTTCTTTGGCATTCCAGTTACCAAATCATGTTTATATTAGTTTATTCATGTTCTTAAAGTTTACATGGCACATTCTTTTATGCCATAGGAAAGACTCATCACTATTGGCTTTAGACAGAAAGCATGAAACTTCTCCAGAGGGAGATGTTTCTTGCAAGTCCATCTTGTACATGTTCCCTTTCTTGGGGGCTCTAAGCAGGATGTGCTCATGAGGAATGACCACTCCAGGCTTGAGAACAATGCACTCATGCTCAGTAAGAGCATGTTGACTCTGATCACACAAATTAGGATACACTCAGAAGATTGTACCCAAGCTCCTTGACAAGCTTACCTTTTCAATGCTGAGCTTACCATTTGTGACTTTGCCCCTTCCAGAAATGTAACCACCTTCATCTCCTCCAAAAGCAACTGGTCCTCCATCAAACCTCTCGAAGTTATGGAGTAGTGACCTATTGCCTATCATGTGCCTGGAACAGCCACTATCAATGATCCAGACATTCTTGTTTGTCTTGAGCTGTACCAGCACAAAGAGAATGATTAGTTACATTTGGAAACCCAAGCCTTATTTGTCTTGGGCTCACTAAGTATAATAGAAGGTAATGCAACGGTAATAGATCTTGGTTGTGATAGGAGGATCTTGAGCTGTTGTTGATGGAGAATTTTCAGTCACTTGGTCTTTCTTAGACTTCCACACCACCTTTGGAGTCTTGGACTTGACCTTCAAAACTTCGGAAGCTTTTGGGACTTTGGAAGTTTTGATGACTGAACCTTCGGAAGATTCTGCAGTTACTGCAGCAGACTTCAGTGCTTCGGAATAATTCCTTTCTTCCGAGACCCAACTTCTCTTCCGAAGGTAATTTTCCATTTGCCTTCTTCTTAGATTTGGAGCTTCTGAAGGAAACAGATTTTCCTTCCGAAGCTTGAATCTGCTTTGAACTCTTTGAAGTCTTTGTCTTGGTCATATAGACAGTACTTTTAGGATTGTATGGACAACTCCTTAGTAATATGAGAGGTACTTTCACATATGACACACAACATTTTCTTCTTCAACAAGAGTCTTCTTATGAGAACACGACTGTCTTTGGTCACATCCTTTCTCCACCTTCATCTTTGCAGATGCTAAGACAGTTCTTATGGGCTGGGAACTACTTGGAGTTTGATGATCCAGGCTGTGCAGCAGTGGTACACAGCATATCAGTCTTATTCTTGGTACTAAGATGATTTGAACAAGAACTAGAACTCTTAGCTGAAGAGTTTTGGTTGATGTCTTTAGTCTTTACTACTTCAAACCCTACAGAGATAAAAACTTGTTTCTGCTTAGAGTCAAAAGTAGCCTTGATCTCTTGAGCCTTCCTTGCTTTTCTTTTGCTCTTCCTGATCAAGTTCTTTCTCATTGACTTGGTCATCACAGTAATCTTCTTCTCCTCAGAAGGATAGTGACCCTTCTTAGAATCCTCCTCTTCACTCTTCTCAGAGGAATTCTTCACTATCTCTTCTTCTTCATCCTCTTCACTTATAAGATCTATGAGAGGAAGCTCATCTTCACAAGTTCCATACCTAGGAGATCTTACAGACAAGATTGTGTGTGGAGGAGCTATCTCATTGGATCCTAGTCCCAGTCTATTTTGATAACACACTTTGTTGTGCAGGGATGAGGATATCATGTTCTTGAAGGTCTCTTCTTCAAGAACACTCTTTTCTGCCCTGGCTTTGCTGATCACAAGCTCAGCCTGGCACTCAGTCAGCTTGGTTATGAGATCTTTGATTTGAGTCCTAAAATCTGTATGCTCATGTTTTAGAACTGAAATGGTTTTCTCTAAGTCCTCTATCTTTAGTTTATAATCATTTTCAGACTTTCTAAAATTAGATTTTAAAATGTTTAAGGACTCAAGATCAGATCTCATCTCCAAGTTATAGGACCTGTATCTATTAACTTTAGCAATGCATTCAGGAGTACAAAGATGTTCCAATACCTTAGCTTCATCATGATCTGCCATTAGTGCTTGGTTTGGAGAAGCATCTTCCACCTAAAAGCTCCAGTCAAAGCCCTCCTTCTTCAACAACAATAGCAGCTTGTTGCTTTGGCTTCTCATTCTAGGGGGCTTTCTCAGTGTAGTTTGGTCTGGTTTATGCTTGGCCACCATTTGTTCTGGGTGCCTTACACTCTCTGGCAAAGTGGCCCATTAAGTTACAGTTGTAACACTTGACCTTGCCTTTGTCCAAGCTAAACTTTCCACTGGTTGCATTTTGCTTGGAAACTTCCTTCCATTTCTATTGTAGAACTTCTTGGCTCTGTGAGTGAGAAGAGCCATCTGCTGGACTATTTCCATGTATTCCAAATCATCTGGATGGATACAATCCAGGTCTTCAAGAGTGAAAAGAAAGTTGCCACAGCTTTCATCAGAAGACACAAGGGCTTGAGAAGACCTTGTCTCTTGGATGGGCTTCCTTGAGTGTAGTTCTCCTTGGTGTCTCTGGGAAGGTGATGAAAGGACCCTTTGGTGAATTGTCAGGGTAGCATATGAGATGATGTTGGGGTTCTATGCTATCCCTTTCAACCACGTGTAGGGCTGAACCCAATTGATTGTTGGAGTTACCAGATGAACCTTGCATGTTCATCTCCATCTGGTAGCCACTAAGAATCCCATAACTCTGTCAGAGTAAGATTTTTGAAATTTTCAGTCCTCTTGATCACCACACAATAGTGTGTCCATTTCCTAGGAAGTGAGGACATGAATTTCCTTACAATGTCTCTATTCTCAAGAGGATCTCTCTCCATCCACAAGGGTATCCACTATCTCAACATACCTGAAGTATTGCTGAGTCATGGTTTCACCTGTTTTGAAGGTGAAGTTTTCAAACTGCTGCTTCAAGAGATCCTTCTTGTTCTCCTTGGCTTCAGAGGAGCCTTCATACATCAGTTTTAGTGCATCCCACAGCTGTTTAGCTGTTTTGCATTTCTTGAAACCTCTGTACACAGAGTTTGGAAGGGCAGTTTAAAGAGCTGACATGGCTTTTCTGTTAATCTCTACTCTCTTCTCCTATCTTCATCAGAGTAGTTAGCCACATCTTTGGGGATCATACCAGCACCAGTAGCAGAAGGAGTGCTGGGTATGAAAGGTCCATTTTCAACAGACTGCCACGTTCTTGAGTCTAGAGACCTGATGAAACCTTCCATTCTCATACACCAGGTATCAAAGTCATCAAGAGTGATCAGTGGGGACTTGTTCATGGTTCCAGTTTCCATATCAATCTTGGAAATGGCTGCCATTTGAAAAGTTAGGTATGTGTGTGTGAGGGATCTTAAGATGGTGAGATCTTATATCAAGAGCCTGAAATGCTCTGACAACATAACAACACAAAGAGGAGATTAACCAAACTTCAAAACAGTGGATTAACCACAAGAATGATACTGAGAACACAAGTAATAAGTAAGAGACAGAACAAGAGAACACAAGAGATTAGGTTTCAAGGATGTAGTATATTGCTTTCTCAAGTTATATTACAAGTGTTACAAAGCATAAAGAAAGATATAAGAACATGGAATACTTATACTACAACCTATAGCCGGCTATACTTTGAAAGCCAGCTGGATACAATTGACTAGACACAAACAAAATCAATTGTAGAATCAAAAGGCATATCTGGCTTTTGACTTGTGACTATGACATGCCATAGCTCACATCCTAATATATTACAAAAAGGATAAAAGTACATAAAGTAGAAAGCATGGACTCAAGACCTCAATGTACAATTACCAAAAGCATGGACCTTTCACCAACTCATGTAAGTTGGTGACTTTACAGAGTTGCAGCGGAAAGGTGGTCCAGCTTTATGGTAAAGTACATCTGATAAAGGCATATCTCTAAAAGTCTTCGGAAGAAATCTATCTTCACTATTTGGCTTCGGAAGACTTGTCTTTGAAGCTTCGGAAGACTTCACTTTTGGCTTCGGAAGATATTGGTCTTGGCTTCGAAAGATTTTACACTTAGAATATTTTTAGTGCATGGTGTAAAACTTCCGAAGCATTTCTACTTCAGTTCTTTAGTGCATGCTTGCAGAGAGACTTTGGATGTTTTGGCTGCATCAGACTTATAGGAATCCTTACAACAGATATACTACCTACAGGTGATCCTGATCCAAGATTTGAGCTAAGAAGACCTTCTAGTTACACATCTTCAGCTCCAGTGGTAACTAATCCTGCAAATGAAGCTTCTACCAACACATCAATGACAAATCCTGTTGATGCTTCTGGGGTGCCTTCAAATTCCAGCTAGAGGCACAAAACTCAGGAGAAGGAGCTTCAAATGTTGGAGAAAATGGTGGTGGTGAAAGTGATCAGGAATTTCTTGATGCTGATAACCACTGCATTGAAGACAACATCAATGATGTCACACACTCATTGGATCAAGTCAATCTTGATAAGTGTGCTGATGTGGAGGGTGAATCTTCTTTGCCAGATCAGAATTTTTCAAATTTAGATCTGTCTAAGCAACTTGTTGTGATCCCTCAGCTAAGCATCCACAAGTCTCATCCTACCACAAACATCATTGGAGATGTTGATTCAGGGGTGAGAATAAGAGGACAAACCCATGAAGCAAATGTTTGTCTTCACTCTTGTTTCTTGTCCCAGATAGAGCCAAAGAAAATTAATGAGGCTCTGAAGGATGGAAGTTGGGTTGTAGCTATGCAAGAGGAGCTGCTTCAATTCAAAAGGCAAAAGGTTTGGAACCTATGTCCTCTTCCTCAAGGGAAGACTACCATAGGAACCAAATGGGTTTTTAGGAATAAAAAGGATGATAGAGGACTTGTCATCAAGAACAAGGCAAGACCAGTTGTTCAAGGGTATACTCAAGAAGAAGGAATTGACTACACAGAAGTTTTTGCTCTTGTAGCAAGACTTGAAGCTGTTAGGATATTCTTAGCTTTTGCTGCATCCAAGAACTTCAAGGTCTACCAACTTGATGTCAAGTGCGCTTTCCTCTATGGGGTGATTGATGAAGAGGTGTATGTCAGACAACCACCTGGGTTTGCAGATCCTGATCATCTTGATTATGTCTGTAGGCTTGATAAAGCTCTTCATGGGCTGCACCAAGCACCAAGGAAGTGGTATGAGACTCTATCTCAGTATCTCTGTCAACATGACAACAAAAGGGGTACTATAGATGGAACTCTCTTCATCAAAGGAACAGGAAATGACATAATGCTAGTTCAAGTATATGTAGATGACATTATCTTTGGGTCAACTAATCCAAAGCTCTGCAAAGACTTTGAGAAGCTGATGAAGGACAGGTTTGAAATGAGTGCCATGGGGGAACTCAATTTCTTTCTAGGAATTCAGGTGAAGCAAGTTGACAATGGCATCTTCATAAGTCAGTCAAAGTATGTACAAGACATACTTAAAAGGTTCAACATGACTGATTGTAAGGTTGCTAAGACACCCATAGCCAGAAATCACTCCCTTGGACCTGATCTTGAGGGGGAGTGTGTTGATGAGCATTTCTACAGGGCAATGATTGGGTCTCTTATGTACCTCACAGCTAGCAGGCCTGATATCATGTTTGCTACATGCATTTGTGCAAGATATCAAGCCAACCCCAAGATGTCACACCTGGTCACTGTCAAAAGAATCTTAAGATATCTCAAAGGTGCTCCATCACTTGGCCTTTGGTATCCAAAGAACTCTGACTTTAATCTGTATGCTTATACAGATAGTGACTATGGTGGTTGCAACATGACTGCAAAGACTACATCAGGGGGATGTCAATTTCTTGGTGGAAGAGTAGTCTCTTGGCAATGCAAGAAACAATCCTATATGTCTGCATCAGCTGCTGAGGCTGAATACATTGCTGCTGCAAGCTGCTGTGCTCAAGTGCTTTGGATTCAAAATCAGATGTTGGACTATGGATTCAACTTTAAAGAGACTCCCATCCACATAGACAACAATAGTGCTATCTCCAACACAGAGAATCCTATGCAGCACTCAAGGACAAAGCATATTAATATCAGGTATCATTTGATTAGAGGTAACTTTGAAAATGGATTAATCAAACTAGTCAAAGTTAACACAAATGAACAATATGTTGTTCTGTTCACCAAAGCTTTTGATGAGCAGAGATTTAAATATCTTGTATCAGCTATTGGGATGATTAACTTTGAATAGCTTTTCTTAAAACTTAATCATATTTATTTCTAAAACCTGTGTGTCCTAAGTTGTCTATTTTATCACCTTCATAAGCCCTTGTTTTTCTTTGGAAGAAAATCTTTTCAAAAAGACTTTTCTTAGATTTTTGAAAATCTTGATCTCTTCGGAAGATTTAAAATTACTTTCGAAAGAAATTTATGTCTTAGTAAACATATAATTGCTTTAGTAATTTTACCTTCGGAAGAAATTTCTGAAATATCTTCCGAAGCTTAAAATCAACTTAAGTACTCTATATGTTTTCAAAGAACAAGTTTCTTCCGAAAGCAATTTACCTTCGGAAGTATTTATTCTCTTTAGAATAAAAATTCTTGAGTGTAAATTCTCTTCCGAAGCAAAATTCTCAAAAACCTTTGAAATATCTTCCGAAGCCAATTTGCCTTCGGAAGCTTTTTCTTCAGAACTTCCAAAGCAAATAACCTTCGGAAGATTTCTAGACTTCCAAGAAAACTACTTTATGGGCAAAAGTAAACTACTTTTCAAAGGTGGGACCGACATCCGGATTTCAAAGTTTATCCTCTTTCATTAACTTTGTCTCAAATCCTTTTCACATAAATACCTAACGGTTCTCCCCTCTTTTACTATCTTCCTCAATTACACTATTCCTTAAACCTAAATTCTACCAAACCGCCTTCGTTCTTCATATTTCTTCATCGTTAAGCTTCTAAAATGGCCAACCTAAACCGCAGAAACAACCCAGATTTCTCCATGCAACTTCACAGGCAACACAACCAGGTTGCTCTGTTAAGCTCTAAGAAAGATGAAAGTTTCTCAAAGATTTGCCGTTTCTTAGCTCTATCAAACTACTTCACCTCCCTAGCCATTGATCCTACTCTCTATGAGGATCATCTGCTTGAATTTTGGAAGACCTGCCAAGAGGTCATTATGGATGGGGAGAAGGCACTGTCTGCCACAGTACAAGGGAGGACAATCTTCATCACTCCGGCCATCATCAACACTCACTTGCAGCTGGATGATGAAGAAGGTGAGTTGTCCTTCCCAAAGGAAGCTGTCAATCATTCTTTTGAGCAGATTAGCTATGAGGGAGATTTCTCTGTAAAGACCTTCAAGAAAGGTAAGGTCTCATCCCAGTCCACAGCTTGTCAAACAAGCATGGAGGGTGGGACCAGATTCCTGAGGATCTCTCCTTCATAGTACATGGAATGGTTCAAGGGGTCAAGTTCAGGTACTCTCAGTTTGTTTATACAAATTTTCTTGCTAACTTGGACTCCTTAGAGTATTATATGTTTCCTAGATATGTTCAACACATTCTCAACTGTGAACTGGGCTCACAGTTGAGGGAAACAGATAATGTTCTTAAATTGGGACAGATGAAGCCTGGCATCTTTAAAATTATGAAGAAGCCAATTGTAGGCTTCTCAGGGTTAGAAACAGCCCTTGTCCCAAAAATGTTAGAGCTCATTGCTCAAGGTGACAACCTAGCAACACAAGCTAGTGTTGAACCCACACCTTCTATCTCCCAACCACCAAAAAGGCCACAAATCATCCTCACCTACCAAAGAAAATCCGAATGAACCCCTGCTCAAGCTATTGAGTCTGTGCAGGCCCCTATATACTCACCCATACAGGAGGAAGTGGACACTAGAGCTCCCACTTCCCCTGAGGAGCAAACCACTCCCATCTCTTCAACAATCAGGGATGAGGTTCCTTATGCTCACCTTGATGAGCTCATAAGCCAAACTGCCTTAAGCCCTCACTCTGAGTCTCAACACTCAAGTGAACAACCTTCAGGGGATAGTTACCATCCCCAGCCTTTAGACTTAAATCAACCCATTCCCAACCTCTCATTCTATACTGATGAAGACTTAGGTTTCAGTGGGTACCATGAGTCTCTCTACTCTTCCCCTACTCAAAGAGAGATGAGTACTCCTGAGTCTCCTTTGTCTAGCCCACATAAGTAACCTTTCACTGAGGTGGATACTTCTGAACCTGTTCAGGATATCTATATGGAAGAGGCTCTCACTTCTGCAAGTGATTACATCATTAAGACCTCAACCATGGCAACTCAGCCCATTGACACCTTAACTGAGGATGTCAATGTGCAGAGGAAATCTGACAGCCAAGAACCTGAGGCTGGTGGTGAGAGAGAGGACTTTGGTCCAATCATCTCATCCCCCAATGATTCTTCTGATGAAGATGAGGGGAATCTGAGACTAAAGGTGCAAAAACTGTCAAAAACATGCTCTTATTTAGTCTCTAAGGTTAGTCACCTTGAATCTCAGGTGACTACCCTGCATATTATGGTCAATGATCAGCAACTTGAGATATCTTATCTCAAGGAAAAACTAGCTGGGAGACCTTTAAGAGGAGCTCAACCAGGAACACAAGAACCTGTGAATGTGATTGACCTAACCTCTAGCTCATTTATGCAAGAGGGTGATGTTACCAAAAAGGGGGAGAAAGTCATTACAGTCACAGAACCTGGGAGTTCTTCAGGGAGTATGGACATTGAGGATTCACCATCCTCACTTGCAACTATGCATACTCAACAACTTCCTCAAGTTCACATTAATGTGGATATTATAGACTCTGTCATTAGGAGTCTCTTTGAGGAAGGCATTCCAAGGGCTGTGTCATCTCCACCTCAAGGAACTTCAAACTACATTATTGGGTAGAGGTAAGATGCTGAAAGAAGAGCCCTCATTCTTCACAGAGTTGAAGGGCAGCAAGAAGTATTCAATTTTCAGACCTTGAACTACTATGAAGGTCTTGACCTGATCAATATGCCACTTGTCAACCCAAGTCAATCAAGACAAGTTGACAGGTTAGCACTCAGGATTCAAGACAGAATTACTGAAGAGTTCAGCCTTAGAAGAAGACAAAGGCAATCAGGTAATGTCATTGGTCAACTGGATGCTGAGGCAGACCCTGAGATTAGCTTCAAAGGGAAAACCTTGGCTGAAGGCCCAGTGATAGAGCCTGAGAGCCCTTTCACACCAACAACTGCTTCAGAAATTCATTCCCTCAGTTAAACACCTGCTGGTGAAGGTGTCTCACAACCTCTCTCTGGCCAGAGCTTGGATGCTACACCAAGCAATGAAGGCCAAAGCTCTCTCCACCCTATGTCACAAAGGTCTGTGGGTGACAAAGGAAAAAGGATTCTAACTCTTGAGGAGATTGAGGAGGAGGAGAGAGAGAGGAAGAGGAAGCTAAGGGGAGAAAGTTCCTTTGGGTCTTCAGGCTTTATGCAAGCTGCAATCAGGGCTGCCCCCAGACCAAACACTCAAGAAGATGAGTTGACGGCAGTCAGGATTACTTACATGCAGACCAGGAACTATGAAATAGATGAGATTATATCTCTCCCCTTAGAGCAATTAAATGAACTGGCTGACATGGAAGTGTCAAGAGAGATGAAGGAAGCAGAGGATGCAAGGTTACTTCTCCAATTCAAAGAGGAGAAGAGACAGAAAAGGTTATACAAGCATGCTCCAACTCTCTCGCCAGTTCAAGAAAGCCCTGTGCAAGAGGATGTGGCAGCTACACAAGAACCTCATGTAGACAAGGAAACAAATAGGCAAAACATGATCAACTACCTGAGTGCCATAGGTCTATACCAGTCATCTGCACTTCTTCCCTTTTTGAGTACAATGAGTTTGAGTATCTCAAACAGCTTGAACTTCAAGTGCTCAAAGAACAAAAGGCAACAAAGAAAAAGATAAGGGAAGATGCTGCAAAGTCAAGAGCCATCATCCAAAAGAGTATGAAGAAGTCTGCTGACAGACAAAGGATGATGAGCTTCTTGAAGCTGTATGGATTCTCCGGAAGGAGACTTGGCCCTATGTCTCTATCCCAATGGATGAGCATATCAAGGTAATCAAGCAGAAGATTAAAAGTGGAGAGCTGATTGACTTACACTCCCCTCCAAGTCAAATCCAACCTGAAGTGGAGGTTATGGTTGAACAACCTGAGACAACACAACCTGGACCTCCTGTTGAGCCTCAGCAAGCTTCATCTTCTGATCCACAGCAAGGTCAAACTCCCTCTCCTTCTGAACCTGTGAGGGAGGAAGACCCAACTGAGAAAGACAAGGATGATCAACAAGGTGCTGCAGACCAGTCTTCTTAGTTGAAGTCTTCTAAGAGGAAGAAGAGGATGGCTTCCAAACCAAAGTCAAAGAAGAAGAAGCCTGAATCATCCACCTCTACACCTGAGGCTGAGTTAGATCAACCTGAGGAAGTACATGAAGAGGCAGCCCAATCAACTCCAATTCAAGTGGCTCCTCTTGCAGCTGAGAGACCCATCTTATCCTGGACCTTCACTACTAATCCAGAGAGATGGCATGTGATCAGAGATCAAGGTGTTGAGAATGTCTATACATGGCACGACATAATCAACTTACCTCTGCATGATCTCTTTGAGATGAGAAGATATTATGAGAGTTTGAGTGATCCTGACCATCTGATGAAGAAGGGTATGGTAATCATCATCCTGAAGACTACCAACATCTGAAGATCTTCTAAATGTTTTGGTAGCATCAGCCTAGGGGGAGTTTGTAAGGATTCCTATAAGTCTGATGCAACCAAAACATCCAATGTCTCTCTGCATGCATGCACTGAAGAACATAAGTAGAAATGCTTCGGAAGTTTTACACCATGCACTAGAAATATTCTAAGTGTAAAATCTTCCGAAGCCAAGACCAACATCATCCGAAGCCAAAAGTGAAGTCTTCCGAAGCTTCAAAGATAAAGTCTTCCGAAGCCAAAGAGTGAAGACAGATTTGTTTCGAAGACTTTTAGAGATATGCATTTATCTGATGTACTTTACCATAAAGTTGGACCACCTTTCCGCTGCTACTCTGTAAAGTCACCAACTTACATGAGTTGGTGAAAAGGTCCATGCTTTTGGTAACTGTACATTGAGGTCTTGAGTCCATGCTTTCTACTTAATGTACTTTTATCCTTTTTGTAATATATTAGGATGTGAGCTATGGCATGTCATAGTCACTAGTCAAAAGGCAAATCTGCCTTTTGACTCTACATTTGATTTTTTAGTTGTCTAGTCAATTGTATCCAGCTGGCCTTTAAAGTATGGCCGGCTATAGGATGTAGTATAAAGTATCTCAAGTACTTGTAACTTTCCATCGTATGCTTTGTAACATTTGTAATAGAACTTGAGAAGCAATATACAACATTCTTGAAAACCAATTACTTGTGTTGTTTGCTATCTTGTTCTGTCTTATATTTACTTGTGTTCTTAGCATCTTTCATTAACAAATTAACCAGTTCCCTATTTGATCTGTTAAGTATTCTAAGCAACTCTCCTCAATGTGTTGTTGTGTTGTAAGTGCATACCCTTCACCGGTCCTGCATATAAGTTGATCAAATTAAAATTATGGTTTTAAATATATTTAGAGTTTAATTGTAATTATTATTTTAATTATTATTTAATTTAAGTTTATATTTATTTTAGATTCCAAGCATAACCCCCTTTTGAAAGACTTGTAACTCACATTAACACCATTCATAACCCCATCCTAACCTCTACTATAAAAGCAAGCTTTAGACCTTACTTTTTATTTGCTCATTCTCTAAAAATCTCACTCACAAACCTTTATCTTATCTTTTGGTTTTGATCAATTCAAGTTTTCTTTTACAAGTAACTTCAAAAATTTTCTAGTACTAAGGTAATCTTATATTGCTTTTTATATTATGCATTTCTATAGTATTTCAATCATCCTAACATCCAATTGTTCTCATGACTTTATGTTCTTACTTTTATTCTTTCTTCTACTAAATCTCTTTTAATTTTAATAATTATCATTTGATCACTAACCTTATAACAATCACTATCATTCCTAAATCAAGCTAACAACACGCTAACGTAAACAAAAAATCCCGTTTGCACATGGATGGCTATGTCGCCGCATTCGGTTATTCTACAAGATTATTTCTCTAAGTGATGGCTATGCCGAAGTCTTGTAATATTTTTCTATAACTCAAATGAAGTCTAATATACCATATATCGACATAATAACTTTGTTATAACCCGTTTCATTCCTTTACAATTTTAAAAAGTGCACATAAGTGCCTTATAATAATTTTGGTAGAATATAGTCCGACTTCAACCGACTATGACTTGGTCATAACAAACTAAATTTGAGTAAAATCAGACTCTAATATTAAGTTCATCGAATAACCTTTTCAAGTACAGTTTATACGTCTTCAAACTCAATCGGACCACTCAACAATAGCCTTCACAAGATAAGCGCACATTTCAGCACCTTCTGTCTTGTGCTGCTGCATTGACTTATTTACGGGTCTTTTCATAAAAATGTTTCTAAACAAAAGTTGTCTGGAAGACACTGAACTAGTCAACTGTAAATTTTTATAATTTTATGAAACCATTTGCTATTTATAAAACGTGTTCAAACACATACCAAACATTCTGTTCAGAATCTAAAATTGGTACAATAATCCTTTTTCAATCTACCTTTCACTTTTTGGCATTCTCTAAATGTTCTAACTTCTTGTAATGAATTCCGACCTCAAGTTATTGTTTCTTTTTTTATCCTTTAGGACATTACCTTTGACTCTTGAACATCCAAGCTTTCTTATGTACTCTATAACCATCATTATACAATGTGAGTTTTCCATGCCCTTTTTTACTTTATTTCACATCTTTTGAGGTGAAACATGTTAAGCTTATAAATATACACTTATAAAACATCTTGAAACTTGTAATGCACAAGCAATTCGTGTATAAACTTGTCATGGTTATTTGAGATATTTATGAGCCTTATATGATAGACATCTTGTAAAAACAATCATTAACTATTGCTAGCCTAGCGACGTCATAGATCTATGGGTTTGACAAGCCTATTTGGTGCTAAAGCCGAGGTTATTGCTGGCTCCTAATGACGTATTCTTGTTCATCATGGGAACCAAGTACACTTAGCTAATCGTATATGTTATTGTGGCCATTCTTTTGTCAAGGTTTGATTGTATCATTATGCTATCTATATATTCTTGTATTATTTCTTAACCTATGACTTGAATTGCATCTAAAAACTTGTTTATATATGTATGTACAAATTCATGGGAACTCACCAACATCATTTGTTGATCGTATTTTTAACATGTTTCAGGATGCTGTTTAGAGGACTTCTTCATGCTCATATATGACTTGGACCTAGATTAATAAAAGACTTTATTATGTTGTTTGAATTCTTTATTACATTGTAATGTATCATTTTATTAGTATCATTCAATGAAAAAGACATTTAATAATATTTCAACGAATTTATTTCCATGAGCTATGAGCAATCAATTCACATTCGTCCGCCCCGATGATTCCACCGTCGGTCGGGGTGTGACAGAACCTCTTGCTCTTCAGTCCCACATCTTGGTTGTCTAATAGACTCATAAGAATGTGGTGGAGCAATTTCATTGGTTCCCAACCCACCTTTATTTTGATAATAAATCTTTGAGTGGGAGGATGATGCAAGAATAGCTTGGAAGAATAGCTTGAAGTCAATTTGGAGATTAAAATCTTTGATTTGAGTCCTATAATTTATATGTTCATGTTTTAAAGAGGACATAGTTTTCTCTAACTCTTCAGTTTTCTTTTGAGGGTCAGATTCAGCCCTTTTAAAATCAAATTTTAGGATATTTAATGGTTCAATATCAAATTTAATTTCCATATTGTAGTCCTGATACAATTTAACTTTAGTAATGCAAGCTGGAGTACAGATGTGTTCAAATACCTTGTTGTCATCAGTTCCAGCCATCAATGCTTGAGCAGGGGTCACATCCTGTACCATGAAGCTCCTGTCAGCTTCTTGAGCTACAACAGCTGTATGTTGATCAGTTGACTTCCCGGTGTCTTTAGGTGTAGTGGGATGTGTGGAGGCTTGATTGGTTCCCGGATTGGATTTGGGAGCCTTGCATTCTCTTGCAAAGTTTCCTAACTGGTTATAGTTGTAACACTTGGCCTTTGTCTTGTCAAACCCAAACTTGCTGTTAGTTGGGTTTTGAGGGAATTGCCTTCCAGTTCTCTTGAAGAACTTCTCCGCCCTGTAAGTTAATAGAGCCATTTGTCGGACAATGTCCATGTATTCCACATTATCTAGGCTAAAACATTCTAAATCATCAAAACAAAATTAGAAATCACTAGAATATCCATCTCCTGAGACAAAAGCACAGCTGTCCTGGAAGGGACTTGGCTGAGCATGTTGAGACTTTGGAGTCTCAAGGAATGTGATGTATGGCCCAGAAGAACAAGATGGCTGCTAGGAGTAAGTCAGGTACTGCTGATGTTGATGGGTTCTTGAGCCTTCAACAACCATTAAAGCATTGCTAGCAGGAAGGCTTGAGGATCTGCTCACCTGGTGGCCTCTCTTATTCTCTATCTCTACATGGTATCCATCAAGGATGCCAGATAGTTCAGTCATGGTGAGGGAGTTTAGTTTTTCTGTCCTCTTGATAGAGACACAGTAGAACGTCCATTCATTTGGGAGTGCACTCATGAATTTTCTTGAGAGATCTCTCAACTCAAGAGTTATTCCCACAGACTGAAGGGAGGAAATAAGATCCATATACCTGAAGTATTGCTGGCTAAGGGTCTCTCCAACAATATAAGTGAAATTCTCAAATTGTTGCTTCAGTAAATCTTTCTTGGAGTCATTTGAGCTGGAGTACATCTGGATCAAAGCATCAAACAGTTCTTTGGCTGACTTACAATGCTCAAACACACCATAATGGAGTTAGGTATAACAGTCATCAGAACAGTCATAGCTTTGCTATCAATGTCCAGCCGTTTGTGGTCTTCATTAGAATAATCTTCCACCGCCTTCTCTATCATAGCACCATTTCCACCCGGTGCTGCAACCTTTGGCTTGTAAGGGCCATTGGTGATAGACTTCCACATTTTGCTGTCTTGGTATCTGATGAAACCTTCAATACGCCTACTCCACAATCAGAAGTTTTCAGGGGTGATGATAGGTGCTTTGGTTTTAGTCCCCATCTCACATTCAGATTTTTGGTTGAGGGCCATTTCAAGGGAAGTAAGTATATGAGTGATGAAAAGGTTGATTTGAATGGTGAGATCTCACAATCAAGAGCCTAAGAAGCGCTGATACCAATTGCAGGATCGGGTTTGTTCACTCAACACAATTATGTTCTTTTAAACTCACTAAGTCTCACTCGTATGGATGATGCAGAATCCTCTTACAGTTGATAGTAATATACTAAGTATAAATACACAAAACATAAGAGAATGGTTTTTCAAGATCCTTGTATATGTTACTTCTCAACTCAAAGTGTTACAAGACTCTTACAAGCATAATACATGAGTTACAATGAGAAACTATATATACTACTATCTACAGCCGGAACTTACATCTAGACAAATACTACATTACTAGAAGTAAGGTATCTTAGATAAAATACTATCTAAGATTTGGTAGTCATGACATGTCCATGACTTACCTTTTGTCACCAACTAAAGTTGGATACTGTACTAACTGATAAGAAATAAACAGTGGAATAAAGTATGGTCAACTACATGGGTGTGGAAAAGTACCATGCAATATCTCAGAGATTTGCAGCAGAGTGTCAGATGGACCATACTTATGTCCACTGGTTCATAGTAGGCTCTTCCGAAGGATAATTGGCTTCGGAAGAACAAGTTCTTTCGAAGCCACTTATACTTCGGAAGAGGCTACTTCTTCTGAGGCTTGAGTCATTCTTCAGCCTTTCATGCTTCGGAAGTCATTGTCTTGAAATCTTCAAAGTGTTGAACTTCGGAAGAAGGAAGACTTTTTCTTCGGAAGTAAGAGTTCCTCTTCGGAAGCTCTTTTAGACTTCGCCTTCGGAAGCTCAACATTTGCCTTCGAAAGTTCTTCATCAGTTACACCAAAAATTGTCTAAGTGTTTGTTTTAGTTGCACCAGCCTTACTTGATCCAACAAACTCCCCCTAAGTCTTCAGCTTCGGATACCAATTGCAGGATCAGGTTTGTTCACTCAACACAATTATGTTCTCTCAAACTCACTAAGTCTCACTCAAATAGATGATAAAGTAGAATCCTCTAATTGCAGTGATGAAAATATAGACAAATACTAGAAGTAAGGTATCTAGACAAATACTACATTACTAGAGCTGTAAAAATATACTAAGTATCCCTCTAATTGCAGGATTGGGTTTGTTCACTCAACACAATTATGTTCTCTCAAACTCACTAAGTCTCACTCGAATAGATGATGAAACAGAATCCTCTAAGAGTTCATAATAATATACTAAGTATAAATACATAAAACACAAGAGAATGGTTTTTCAAGATACTTATATATATTACTTCTCAACTCAGAGCGTTACAAGACTCTTACAAGCATAATACATGGGTTACAATGAGAAACTATATATACTACTATCTACAGCCGGATATACTTTGATACCAGCTAAAACTTACATCTAGACAAATACTACATTACTAGAAGTAAGGTATCTTAGATAAAATACTATCTAAGATTTGGTAGTCATGACATGTCCATGATTATATAACTCTTTGGAAAGCTAGAACGATAAACACATAATAGCATCCTAAAGTTATGCCATGAAGAATCAATGATAATATTAAGCAGTGTTAAATATGGTTTGGACTCCAGTCAATGATACCAAACCCATAAATCTTTAGAAAGTTAACACGATGAACACATGGTAACGACCTCAGTTCACGTAATGTAACAATAGCTACGTAAATCTTTCGACTTATGAATGCCCTAACACGAATACATGAACCATAATTTTGTGCATTATCTATAGTTACACATAAACGAAGTTTGGAGATATTCATAACAAACATAATGGTTTTCACAAACACATGTATAAGGATGCACACTTGTTTAACTTTACTAAATATTCAACCCTCATTCACCATTTCTAGTCAAACGCCATAAACTACATACTAGGTTATGCAATCCATGAATAAATGTTCCAACACACATGGTTTTCTAACATAATATGGTTGTAACAGCCCACAAGATTCAACATTTCATCAAGTTAAACAAGCACGCACTACCATTAAAAGGCATTCATAGCTTTGTAATGAGCATTGACATAAACATCACTAAGGGTTTCATACAACATGTCAAAATATGCTAAGCTCCATCTAATTCAAGTAATTAAGAGTTCTTAACCTATGGAGCTTACAAAAACCACAACCAAACTCATAGAAATTGAAGAAAAGGTTGTTGATCTAGAGGTTTTCAAACCGAAATAAGTAGAGGCAGGTTGTATGATGGTTAATCTTCCTTTAAAGTGCTCGATCTTCAATGTTGGCCTTGAATCTTCAAAGACCTACCTAAAATCACCTAAGAGACTTGATGGAACTAGGGTTTTGTGTAAGAAAGTGGATATGTTCTAAATGGGGGGTAATTGAGTATAAAACACGTAAATGGGCCGAACATATTTGTGTTCTTCTGAGCACGATTGTGTTTGCTTCATATATCCATGCAAACCCATCAGACTAACACAGATATGTTCACTATGAACACGGTTGTGTTTATTATGAACACGGTTGTGTTCATACTGGACACAGTTGTGGATAAATTGAGCACAATAACAGTAAGTTTTTCTTCATAAGCTTCTTCAAATCTTGAGCTATTTCTACAAAAATCAAGTTTTCACAAGCACTACAATATTCAATTAGAACATATATAAGTGACTAGTTAAATAAGTTTTTAACCAAAAATCACCCAAAATATGGGAGAATATGTATTATTAATGCAGGACCGGTTTACGGGCTTGAACAAATTACAACACAACAACACAATGAGGAGAATAACTAAACTTGATCAAACAGTGAACTGGATTAACCAATATTGATACAAAGAACACAAGTAAAGTAAAGAGACAGAACAAGAGAGTTGGGATTCAAGGAGGCAGTATATTGCTTTTCTCAAGTTCTTTTACAAGTGTTACAAAGCATAAAGAAAGATACAAGAACTTGAAATACTTATACTACAACCTACAGCCGGCTATACTTTGAAAGCCAGCTGGATACAATTGACTAGACACTAACAAAATGAATTGTAGGATCAAAAGGCATATCTGCCTTTTGACCTTGTGACTATGACATGCCATAGCTCACATCCTTATCCATTACAAAAAGGATAAAGTACATAAAGTAGAAAGTTACAGACTCAAGACCTCAATGTACAGTTACCAAAAGCATGGACCTTTTCACCAACTCATGTAAGTTGGTGACTTTACAGAGATGCAGCGGCAAAGGTGCTTTATGGAACAGTACATCAGATAAAGCATGTATACTAAAAGTCTTCGGAAGAAATCTGTCTTCATAGGTTGAAGCTTCGGAAGACTTTGTCTCTGAGGCTTCGGAAGACTTCATGTTTGGCTTCGGAAGATATTGGTCTTGGCTTCGGAAGATTTTACACTTAGAGTATTTTCTAGTGCATTGTGTAAAACTTCCGAAGCATTCTATACTTCAGTACTTAGTGCATGTTGCAGAGACACTTTGGATGTTTTGGGTTGCATCAGACTTAAGAAATCCTTACAAACTCCCCCTAGGCTGATGCTACCAAAACACTTAGAAGATCTTCAAATGTTGGTGGTCTTCAGTACAATCATGACCATTCCTTTCTTCATTAGATGGTCAGGATCATCAAGACTTTCATAGTATCTTCTCATTTCAAAGAGATCATGCAGAGGTAAGTTGATTATGTCTTGCCAGGAGTAGACATTCTCAACACCTTGATCTCTAAAACATGCCATCTTTCTGGATTGGTAGAGTAAGTCCAGGACAAGATGGGTGTCTCAGTTATTAGAGGAGCCACTTGCATAGGAGTTGATTGGGCTGCCTCATCATGCACTTCCTCAGGTTGATCTGATTCAGCCTGAGGTGTAGAGGTAGATGACCTAGGCTTCTTCTTCTTTGTCTTTGGTTTAGAAGCCATTCTCTTCTTCCTCTTAGATGACTTTAACTGAGAAGACTGGTCTGCAGCACCTTGTTGATCATTATTGTCTTTCTCAGTTGTGGTTTCCTCCCTCACAGGTTCATAAGGAGAGGGAGTTTGACCCTGCCTTGGATCAGAAGATGAAGCTTGCTGAGGCTCAGCTGGAGGTTCTGGTTGAGGTGTCTCAGGTTGTTCAAACTTGACCTCCACTTCAAGTGGGACTTGACTTGGAAGAGAGTGCAAGTCAATCAGTTCACCACTCTTAATCTTCTGCTTGATCACCCTTATATGCTCATCCATTGTGGATAGAGACATAGGGCCAAGTCTCCTTCCGGAGAATCCATATAGCTTCAAGAAGCTCATCATTCTTTGTCTGTCAGCAGACTTCTTTACACTCTTTTGAATGATGGCTCTTGACTTTGCAGCTTCTTCCCTTAGCTTCCTTTTGGTTGTCTTTCTTTCTTTGACTAGCTCAAGCTCAAGTTGCTTTAGGTACTCAAACTCAATGAAGTCATAGGACAGGAGAAGAAGTGCATCTGCCTGATAGAAGCCTGTGGCACTCAGGTAGTTGATCATCTTGATCCTATCTTCTTCTTTATCTACCTGAGGTTCTTGTGGAGCCACATCTTCCTGTGCAGGACTTTCTTGAACTGGAGAGAGTGGGAGCATGCTTGTAGAGTCTTTTCTGTCTCTTCTCCTCTTTGAATTGGAGAAGTAGACTTGCATCCTCTTTCTCCTTCATCTCTCTTGACACTTCCATGTCAGCCAGTTCATTTAACTCTTCTAAGGGGAGGGAGATGATTTCATCAATATCATAGTTCCTGGTCTGTAAATAGGTAATCCTGACTGCCCTTAACTCATCATCTTGAGTATTTGGTCTGGGGGCGGCCCTGATTGCAGCTTGCATAAAGCTAGATGACCCAGAAGAACTTTCTCCCTAGCTTCCTTTTCTTCTCTCTCTCTCTCTCTCCTCCTCCTCAATTTCCTCAGGAGTCATTATCCTTTTCCCTTTGTCACCAACAGACCTTTGTGACTCAGGGTGGATAGACGGTTGGCCTTTATTGCTTGGTGTAGCTTCCATGCTCTGGCCAGAGAGAGGCTGAGAAACACCTTCACCAGCATGTGTCTCAGAAGGAGTTTGGACCTCTGCAGCAGTTGTTGATGATGAGACAGGGGTCTCAGGTTCTGCCACTGGGCCTTCAGTCAAGGTTTCCCCTATGAAACTAATCTTAGGGTCCACCTCAACATCCAGTTGACCGATGACATTGCCTGATTGCCTAAGTCTCCTTCTTAGAGAGAACTCTGCAAGGATCCTATCTTGGATTCTTTGAGCCAACCTGACAGCTTGTCTTGAATTGCTTGGATTGACAAGTGGCATGTTGACTAAATCCAATCTTTCATAGAAGTTCAGGCTTTGGAAATCAAACACTTCTTGTTGACCTTGAACTCTGTGAAGGATAAGGGCTCTTCTCTGTCAGCATCATACCTCCACCTTATGATGTAGTTGCCAGTTCCTTGTGGTGGAGATGAGACAGCCCTTGGTATACCTTCCTCAAAGAGACTCCTGATGATTGAGTCTATAGAGTCCACATTAATGTGAACTTGAGGAAGTTGCTGAGAATGCACAACAGCAAGTGAGGATGGTGAGTCCTCTATGTCACTTGAGTCCTCTCCCAACTCTCGAACTCCCAGGTCTGTGGTTGTAATAACTTTCTCCCCCTTTTTGGTAGCATCACCCACTTGCATAGGTGAGCTGGAGGATAAGTCAATCACTTCCACAGGTTCTTGTGTTCCTGGTTGAGCTCTCCTTAAAGGTCTCCCAGCTAGTTTTTCCTTTAGATATGAAATCTGAAGTTGCTAATCATTGACCCTGTTATGTAAGGTAGTCACTTGAGATTCCAAATGACTAACCTTAGAGACTAAATAGGAGCATGTTTTTGACAATTTCTGCACCTTTAGTCTCAAATTCCCCTCTTCTTCATCAGAAGAATCATTGGGGGATGAGATGATTGGACCAAAGTCCTCTCTCTCACCACCAGCTTGAGGTTCTTGGCTGCTGGTTTTCCTCTGCTCACTAGCAACCTCAGTTGAGATGCCAGTGGGCTGAGTTACCATGGTTGAGGTCTTAATGATGTAATCACTTTCAAAAGTGAGAGCCTCTTCCATATGGACATCCTGAACATGTTCAGGAGTGTCCACCTCAGTAATAGGTGACTGATGTGGGATAGACTGAGGAGAGTCAGAGGTACTCATCTCTCTTTGAGTAGGGGAGGAGAAGAAGACTCATAGTACTCACTGAATCCTAAGTCTTCATCATTCGTAAGGATAGGTTGGGGAATTGGTTGGTTGAGATTTAAAGGCTGGGGATGGTAACTGTCCCCTGAAGGTTGTTCACTTGAGTGTTGAGACTCAGAGTGAAGGCTTAAGGCTGTTGGGCTTGTGAGCTCATCAGGGTGAGCATGAGGAACCTCAGCCCTGATAGGCGAAGAAATGGGAGTGGTTTGCTCCTCAGGGAAGTGGGAGCTCTAGTGTCCACTTCCTCCTGTAAGGTTGAGTATATGGGGGCCTGCACAGACTCAATAGCCAGAGCAGGTGTTCGTTTGGATTTTTTTGGTAGGTGAAGGTGATTTGTGGTCTTTTTAGAGGTAAGGATAAAAGAGGTGTGGGTTCAACACTAGCTTGTGTTGCTAGGTTGTCACCTTGAGCAATGAGCTCTAACATTTTGGGGACTAGGGCTGTTTCTACCCCTGAGAAGCCTACAGTTGGCTTCTTCATTATTTTAAAGATGTCGGGCTTCATCTGTCCCAATTTAAGAATATTACTTATTTCCCTCAACTGTGAGCCCAGTTCACAGTTGAGAATGTGTTGAACATATCTAGGAACATGTAATACTTTAAGGAGTCTAAGTTTGCAAGTAAATTAGTATAAACAAATTGAGGATACCTGAACTTGACCCCCTGAACCATTCCATGAACTATAAAGGAGAGATCCTCAGGAATCTGGTCCCATCCACCATGCTTGTTTGATAAGCTGTGGATAACCACATGGAGCAGGTATTTCCACTAGGATGAGACCTTCCCTTTCCTGAAGGTCTTTACAGAGAAATCTCCCTCATAGCCCATCTGCTCAAAGGAATGATTAACAGCTTCCTTTGGGAAGGACAACTCACCTTCTTCATCATCCAGCTGCAAATGTTGGTTAATGATGGCCGGAGTGATGAAGATTGTCCTCCTTTGCACTGTGGCAGACAGTGCCTTCTCCCCATCCATAATGACCTCTTGGCAGGTCTTCCAGAATTCAAGCAAGTGATCCTCATATAGAGTAGGATCAATGGTCAGGGAGGTGAAATAGTTGGATAGAGTTAAGAATTGGCAAATCTCTGAGAAACTTGCATCTTTCTCAGAGCTTAACAGAGCAACTTGATTATGTTGCCTGTGAAGTTGCATGGAGAAATCTGGGTTGTTTCTGCGGTTAAGGTTGGCCATTTCAGAAGCTTAAGGGTGAAGAAAGGTAGAAAGCAAAGGCGGTTTAGAGAATTAGGTTAAAGGAATAGTAGAATTGAGGAAGATAGTGAGAAAGAGGGGGAACCGTTGGGTAGTTATGTGAAAAGGGATTTGAACCAAAGTTAATGAAAGAGGATAAACTTTGAAATCCGGAAATTGGTCCCACCTCTGAAAAGGTAGTTTACTTTTGCTCAAAAAGTAGTTTTCTTGGAATTCGAAAGCTTCCGAAGGTAATTTGTCTTCGGAAGATTTAATTGAAAAAGCTTCCGAAGCTAAAATGGCTTCGGAAGATTTTCCTGAGAGTCTTGAAAATTTATGCTTCGGAAGAACAATAAACCCTTGGATGCTTTGTATAAGATAAACAAAGCTTCCGAGAGTTAATTTTGCTTCGGAAGGAAAAAGTCCTTAAAAATAAATAAGTGTCTGAGATAAGAATTTTAAGCTTCGGAAGATGAGTTTAGACTTCTTCCGAAGGTAAAATCTCTTAGACAGTTATTTATTTTGAAGACATGTTTTCTTCTTTCGAAGATAAAATTTTATCTTCCGAAGTATCAGAAAATTTTCAAGAATCTAAGGAAAGTCTTCAAAAAGAATTTTACATCCAAAGAAAACATGAGCTTATGAAAGTGATGAACTAGACAACTTAGGACAAATATATTTTAAGAGGAAATAATTAGAATTAGTTTTAAGAAAAAGTCTACTCAGAGTTAATCATCCCAATAGCTGATATCAGATACTTAAATCTTTGTTCATCAAAAGCTTTTGTAAACAGATCAGCATATTGTTCATCTGTATGAACTTTGACTAGTTTAATTAATCCCTTTTCATAGTTATCTCTTATTAAATGATACCTGATGTTGATGTGTTTGGTCCTTGAGTGCTGCACAGGGTTTTCAGTGATAGAGATAGCACTATTGTTGTCTATGTGGATAGGAGTCTCTTTGAAGTTAAATCCATAGTCCAACATCTGATTTTGAATCCAAAGCACTTGAGCACATCAGCTTGCAGCAGCAATGTATTCAGCCTCAGCAGTTGATGCAGACACACAGGATTGTTTCTTGCATTGCCATGAGACAACCCTTCCACCAAGGAATTGACACCCCCCAGATGTAGACTTTGCAGTCATGTTGCAACCACCATAATCACTATCTGTATAGGCATACAGATTGAAGTTAGGATTCTTTGGATACCATTGACCAAGTGTTGAAGCACCTTTGAGGTATCTTAAAATCCTTTTCACAGTGATTAAGTGAGACATCTTAGGGTTAGCTTGATATCTTGCACAAATACATGTAGCAAACATGATATCAGGCCTGCTGGATGTAAGATACATAAGAGACCCAATCATAGCCCTGTATAAATGTTCATATACACACTCCCCCTCAAGATCAGGACCAAGGGAGTGATTTCTGGCTATGGGTGTCTTAGCAATCTTACAATCAGTCATGTTGAACCTCTTGAGTATGTCTTGAACATACTTTGACTGACTTATGAAGATGCCATCTTCAACCTGCTTCACTTGAATTCCCAGAAAGAAATTGAGTTCTCCCATTGAACTCATTTCAAATCTGTCTTTCATCAGCTTCTCAAAGTCTTTGCAGAGCTTTGGATTAGTTGAACCAAAGATGATGTCATCTACATATACTTGAACCAGCAATAAGTCATTTCCCTGTCCTTTGATGAAGAGAGTTCCATCTATAGTACCTCTCCTGTATCCATGTTTACAAAGGTACTCAGATAGTGTCTCATACCACTTCCTGGGTGCCTGATGAAGCCCATAAAGAGCTTTGTCAAGCTTGCAGACATAATCAGGATGATCAGGGTCTACAAAACCAGGTGGCTGTTTGACATAAACCTCTTCATCAATCACTCCATATAAGAAAGCACACTTTACATCAAGTTGAAAGACCTTGAAGTTATTGGATGCAGCAAATGCCAGTAATATCCTAACAGCTTCTAATCTTGCAACAGGAGCAAAGACATCAGTGTAGTCAATCCCTTCTTCTTGTGTGTATCCTTGAACTACTAGTCTTGCCTTGTTCTTGATGATAATTCCTCTATCATCCTTCTTATTCCTAAAAACCCATTTGGTTCCAATGGTAGTCTTCCCATAAGGAAGAGGACAAAGGTTCCAAACTTTCTGCCTTTTGAATTGAAGCAGCTCTTGTTGCATAGCTTCAACCCAACTTCTATCCTTTAGAGCTTCATCAACTTTCTTTGGCTCTATCTGAGATAAGAAACAAGAGTGAAGATAAACATTTGCTTCATGGGTTTGTCCTCTTGTTCTTACCCCTGTGACAACATCTCCAATGATGTTTGTGGTGGGGTGAGACTTGTGGATCCTTAGCTGAGGGATCACAGCAAGTTGTTGAGAAAGATCCAAATTTGAGAAATTTAGATCTGGCCTGGAAGATTCACCCTCCACATTATCACACTTATCAAGATTAACTTGATCCAATGAGTGTGTGACATCATTGATGTTTCATCTATGGTATGGTTATTAGCATCAAGAAATTCCTGATCACTATCACCATCACCATTGTTGTCTTCTACAATTGAGGTATCTTTATCTGGTTGAGGAGCCTCTGAGCTGGAATTTGAAGGCATACCAGATATATCAGCTGAATTTGTCATTGTTGTGCTGATAGAAACCTCATTTGCTGAAGTAGTTCCAACTGGAGCTGAAGATGTATGAGTTGAGGGTCTTCCTAGCTCAAATCTTGGATCAGGATCACCTGTATTTAAATTTTCTGCAGATCCTGAAACATGCTCACAAGATTTGTTAAAACAGTTGGTAACTAAATCAAGATCAATAGCCAATTAGGACCAGAACCAGCCACACAAGGTGTGTGTTCATTGAAAGTCACATTGGCTGACTCCTCAACAATTCTAGTTCTGAGATTGTATACTCTATAAGCTTTAGCTTGGGAAGAGTATCCAATGAAATGTCCATCATCTGATTTCTCAGCAAACTTGGCAATTTGATCTTTGGTATTCAAGATGGTGCAGGGACATCCAAATGACCTGAGAAAACCAATGAAAGGTTTCCTCTTTGTGCCAAAGTTCATAAGGAGTCTTACCATGTGTCTTAACTACTAAAACTCTGTTTTGCACATAGCAAGCAGTATTAACTGCCTCTGCCCAGAAGGTGATGGGTAGTTTAGAGTCAGACAACATAGTTCTTGCAGCTTCAATAAGTGTCCTGTTTCTCCTCTCATCAGCAACTCGTTTTGCTGAGGAGTCCTGGGAGCACTATATTGTATTGTAATACCTTTTCATCACAAAATGTATCAAGGATTTGGTTCTTGAATTCAGTTCCTTGATCACATCTTATGGTTTTGACCTTGTGATCACATTGATTCTCAACTTTTAAGAGAAATTCTTCAGAATCTCAGGGGTTTCATCATCCTTAGTTCTAAGAAAGAAAACCCAAGTGAATCTTGTAAAATCATCTGTGATCACTAAACAGTAAGAGGTCCTTCTTAGACTCATTACACTGGTAGGGGCCAAAGAGATCCATATGTAACAAGTGTAGGGGAGTAGTGATGGAGTTCTTTTCCTTAGGCTTGTGAGATACCTTGTGTTGCTTCCCTTTCAGGCATGCAACACAATGATCATCACTTGTAAACTCTTTCTTTGGCATTCCAGTTACCAGATCATGTTTAATTAATTTATTCATGTTCTTAAAGTTTACATGGCACATTCTTTTATGTCATAGGAAAGACTCATCACTATTTGCTTTAGATAGAAAGCATGAAACTTCTCCAGAGGGAGATGTTTCTTGCAAATCCATCTTGTACATGTTCCCTTTCCTGGGGGCTCTGAGCAGGATATGCTCATGAGGAATGACCACTCCAGGTTTGAGAACAATGCACTCATGCTCAGTAAAGAGCATGTTATGACTCTGATCACAAAATTGGGATACACTCAGAAGATTGTACCCAAGCTCCTTAACAAAGTTTACCTTCTCAATGCTGAGCTTACCATTTGTGACCTTGCCCCTTCCAGAAATGTAACCACCTTCATCTCCTCCAAAAGCAACTGGTCCTCCATCAATTCTCTCAAAATTATGGAGTAGAGACCTATTGCCTGTCATGTGCCTGGAACAGCCACTGTCAATTATCCAGACATTCCTGCTTGTCTTGAGCTGTTCCTGCACAAAGAAAATGATTAGTTACATTTGGAAACCCAAGCCTTTCTTGTCTTGGGCTCACTAAGTGTAATAGAAGGTAATGCAACAGTAATAGATCCTATGGTTGTACTATGGGGATCTTCAGCTGTTGTTGATGGAGAAACTTCAGTCATTTGGCCTTTCTTAGACTTCCACACCACCTTTGGAGTCTTGGACTTGACCTTCAAAACCTTAGAAGCTTTTGGGACTTCACAAGTTTTGATGACTGAACCTTCAGAAGATTCTACAGTCACTGCAGCAGACTTCAGTGCTTCGGAAGAACTCCTTTCTTCCGAGACCAATTTTACTTCCGAAGGTAATTTTCCATTTACCTTCTTCTTTGATTTGGAGCTTTCGAAGGAAACAGACTTTCCTTCCGAAGCTTGAGACTTCTTGAGACTCTTTGAAGTCTTTGTATTGGTCATGTGGATAGTACTTTTAGGATTGTATGGGCAATCCTTAGCAATGTGAGAGGTACTTTCACACATGACACATACCATTTTCTTCTTCAAAGGAGTCTTCTTTTGAGAGCAAGACTGGCTTTGGTCACATCCCTTCTCCACCTTCATCTTGGTAGATGCTGAGACAGTTCTTTTGGGCTGTAACTGTTCTTGGAGTTTGATGGTCCAGGCTGTGCATCAGTGGTACACAGCAGCTCAGTCTTCTTCTTTGTACTAAGATGATTTGAACAAGAACCAGGACTCTTAGCTGAGGAGTCTTGGTTGATGTCTTCAGTCCTCACTACTTTGAAACCTGCAGAGATAAAAACTTGTTTCTGCTTAGCATCAAAAGTAGCCTTGATCTCTTGAGCCTTCTTTGCTTTCCTCTTGCTCTTCCTGATCAAGTTCTTTCTCTTGGACTTGGTCATCACAGTAGATTTCTTCTCCTCAGAAGGATAGTGGCCCTTGGAAGAATCCTCTTCTTCACTCTTCTCAGAGGAATTCTTCACTATCACTTCTTCATCATCCTCACTTATAGGATCTATGAGAGGAAGCTCATCTTCACAAGTTCCACACCTAGGAGATCTTACAGACAAGATTGTGTGTGGAGGAGCTATCTCATTTGATCCCAGTCCCTGTCTATTTTGATAGCACACTTTGTTGTGCAGGGATGAGGATATCATGTTCTTGAAGGTCTCTTCTTCAAGAACACTCTTCTATGCCTTGGCTTTGCTGATCACAAGCTTAGCCTGGTACTCAGTCAACTTAGTTATGAGATCCTGGATTTGAGTTCTAAAATCTATATGTTCATGTTTTAGTACTGAAATGGTTTTCTCCAAGTCCTCTATCTTTAACTTGTAATCATTTTCAGACTTTCTAAAATCAGAGTTTAATATGTTTAATGACTCAAGATCAGATCTCATCTCTAAGTTGTAGGACCTGTATCTATTTACTTTAGCAATGCATTCAGGAGTACAGAGATGTTCCAATACCTTGGCTTCATCATGGTCAGCCATCAGTGCTTGGTTTGGAGAAGCATCTTCCACCTGAAAGCTCCAGTCAAAGCCTCCCTCTTCACAGCAACAGCAGCATGTTGCTTTGGCTTCTCATTCTGAGGGGCTTTGTCAGTGTAGTTTGGTTTGGGTTGTGTTTGGCCCCCATTTGTTTAGGTGCGTTACACTCCCTAGCAAAGTGACCCATAAGGTTACAGTTGTAACACTTAACTTTGCTTTTATCCAGCCCAAACTTTCCACTGGTAGCATTGCTTGGAAATCTTCTTCATGTTCTCTTGTAGAACTTCTTAGCTCTGTGAGTGAGGAGAGCCATCTGCTGAACTATCTCCATGTATTCCAGGTCATCTGGATGGATACAGTCCAGGTCTTCAAGAGTGAAGAGATAATTCCCACAGCTTTCATCAGTAGACACAAAGGCTTGAGAAGAACTTGTCTCTTGGAATGGGCTTCCTTGAGTAAAGTTCTCCCTTGGTGTCTCCGGGAAGGTGATAAAGGACCCTTTTGTGAGTTTTCAGGGTAGCATATGAGATGATGTTGGGGTTCTATGCTGTCCCTTTCAACCACATTAAGGGCTGAACCCATTTGATTGTTGGAGTTGCCAGATGAACCTTGCATGTTCATCTCCATCTGGTATCCACTGAGAATCCCATACAACTCTGTCAGAGTAAGAGTTTTAAGGTTCTCAGTCCTCTTGATCACCACACAATAGTGTGTCCATTGCCTAGGAAGTGAGGACATGAACTTCCTTACGATGTCCCTGTTCTCAAGAGGAACTCCTCCATCCACTAGGGTATCCACTATCTCAACATACCTGAAGTATTGTTGAGTCATGGTTTCACCTGCTTTGAAGGTGAAGTTTTCAAACTGCTGCTTCAGAGATCCTTCTTGTTCTCCTTGGCTTCAGAGGAGCCTTCATACATCAGCTTCAGTGCATCCCATAGCTGTTTAGCTGTTTTGCACTTCTTAAAACCTCTGTATACAGAGTTTGGAGAGCAGTCTGAAGAGCAGTCATGGCCTTCCTATCAATCTCTACTCTTTTTCTATCTTCATCTGAGTAGTTGGCCACATCTTTTGGAATCATACCAGCACTAGTAGCAGAGGGGGTGCTGGGTATGAAAGGTCCATTCTTAACAGATTCCCACATTCTTGAATCAAGAGACCTAATGAAACCTTCCATTCTCATACACCAGGTGTCAAAATCATCAAGAGTGATCAGTGGGGATTTGTTCATGGTTCCAGTCTCCATATCAGTCTTTGAGATGGATGCCATTTGGAGAGTTTAGTTTTTGTGTGTGTGAGGGATCTTAAGATGGTGAGATCTTATATCAAGAGCCTGAAAAGCTCTGATACCAATTACAGGATCGATTAAGGGCTTTGAACACAATTACAACACAACAACCAATGGGATGAGGGAACTAAACTTTAATCAAACAGTGAACTGGATTAACCAATATTGATACAAAGAACACAAGTAAAGTAAAGAGACAGAACAAGAGAGTTGGGTTTCAAGGAGGCAGTATATTGCTTTTCTCAAGTTCTTTTACAAGTGTTACAAAGCATAAAGAAAGATACAAGAACTTGAAATACTTATACTACAACCTACAGTCGGCTATACTTTGAAAGCCAGCTGGATACAATTGACTAGACACTAACAAAATCAATTGTAGGATCAAAAGGCATACCTGCCTTTGACCTTGTGACTATGACATGCCATAACTCACATCCTTATATTACAAAAAGGATAAAGTACATAAAGTAGAAAGTTATAGACTCAAGACCTCAATGTACAGTTACCAGAAGCATGGACCTTTTCACCAACTCATGTAAGTTGGTGACTTTACAGAGATGCAGCGGAAAAGGTGCTTTATGGAACAGTACATCAGATAAAGCATGTATACTAAAAGTCTTCGGAAGAAATCTGTCTTCATAGGTAAGCTTCGGAAGACTTTGTCTCTGAGGCTTCGGAAGACTTCATGTTTGGCTTCGGAAGATATTGGTCTTGGCTTCGGAAGATTTTACACTTAGAGTATTTTCTAGTGCATTGTGTAAAACTTCCGAAGCATTCTATACTTCGGTACTTAGTGCATGTTGCTGAGACACTTAGGATGTTTTGGGTTGCATCAGACTTCAGAAATCCTTACAGGTTGGTTCTGGTCCTTTTGGCTATTTGATCTTGATTTAGTTACCAACTGTTTTAACAAATCTTATGAGAATGTTTCAGGATCTGCAGAAAATCTAATACAGGTGATCCTGATCCAAGATTTGAGCTAGGAAGACCCTCAACTCATACATCTTCAGCTCCAGTTGGGACTACTTCAGCAAATTAGGTATCATCAGCACTACAATGACAAATTTAGCTGATACATCTGGATGCCTTCAAATTCCAGCTCAGAGGCTCCACAACGGATAAAGATACCTCAATTGTAGAAGACAACAATGGTGATGGTGAAAGTGATCAGGAATTCCTTGATGCTAATAACCACACCATAGATGACGACATCAATAATGTCACACACTCATTGGATCAAGTTAATCTTGATAAGTGTGGTAATGTGGAGGGTTAATCATCTATGCCATATCTAAATTTCTCAAATTTGGATCTTTCTCAGCAACTTGCTGTGATCCATCAGCTAAGGATCCACAAGTCTCACCCACCACAAACATCATTGGAGATGTTGTCACAAGGGTAAGAACAAGAGGACACCCATGAAGCAAATGTTTGTCTTCACTCTTGTTTCTTATCTCAGATAGAGCCAAAGAAAGTTGATGAAGCTCTAAAGGATGGAATTTGGTTGAAGCCATGCAACAAGAGCTACTTCAATTCAAAAGGCAGAAAGTTTGGAACCTTGTCCTCTTCCTCATGGGAAGACTACCATTGGAACCAAATGGGTTTTTAGGAATAAGAAGGATGATAGAGGAATTATAATCAAGAACAAGGCAAGACTAGTTGTTCAAGGATATACACAAGAAGAAAGGATTGACTACACTGATGTCTTTGCTCCTGTAGCAAGATTAGAAGCTGTTAGGATATTCCTGGCATTTGCTGCATCAAAGAACTTCAGGTCTTTCAACTTGATGTAAAGTGTGCTTTCTTATATGGAGTGATTGATGAAGAGGTTTATGTCAAACAGCCACCTGGTTTTGTAGACCCTGATCATCCTGATTATGTCTGCAAGCTTGGCAAAGCTCTTTATGGGCTGCATCAAGCACCCAAGAAATGGTATGAGACATTGTCTGAGTATCTTTATAAACATGGATACAGGAGAGGTACTATAGATGGAACTCTCTTCATCAAAGGACAAGGAAATGACTTATTGCTAGTTCAAGTGTATGTAGATGACATCATCTTTGGTTCAACTAAACCAAAGCTCTTCAAAGACTTTGAGAAGCTGATGAAAGACAGATTTGAAATGAGTGCAATGGGAGAACTCAATTTCTTTCTGGGAATTCAAGTGAAGCAAGTTGAAGATGGCATCTTCATAAGTCAGTCAAAGTATGTTCAGGACATACTCAAGAGGTTCAACATGACTGATTGTAAGATTGATAAGACACCCATAGCTAGAAATCACTCCCTTGGACCTGATCTTGAGGGGGAGTGTGTAGATGAACATTTATACAGGGCTATAATTGGGTCTCTTATGTATCTTACAGCTAGCAGGCCTGATATCATGTTTGCTACATTTATTTGTGCAAGATATCAAGCCAACCCTAAGATGTCTCACTTAATCACTATCAAGAGGATTCTAAGATACCTCAAAGGTGCTTCAACACTTGGTTTATGGTACCCAAAGAATCCTGACTTCAATCTGTATGCTTATACAGATAGTGATTATGGTGGTTGCAACATGACTGCAAAGTCTACATCTGGGGAAGGGTTGTCTCATGGCAATGCAAGAAACAATCCTGTGTGACTGCATCAACTGCTGAGGCTGAATACGTTGCTTCTGCAAGATGCTGTGCTCAAGTGCTTTGGATTCAAAATCAGATGCTGGACTATGGATTTAACTTCAAGGAGACTCCTATCCACATAGAAACAATAGTGTTATCTCTATCACTGAGAACCCTTGTGCAGCACTCAAGGACCAAACATCAATATCAGGTATCATTTAATAAGAGATAACTATGAAAAGGGATTAATTAAACTAGTCAATGTTCATACAGATGAACAATATGCTGATCTATTTATAAAAGCTTTTGATGAACAGAGATTTAAATATCTAATATCAGCTATTGGGATGATTAACTTTGAGTAGACATTTTCTTAAAACTAATTCGAATTATTTCTTAAAATATGTGTGTCCTAAGTTGTCTAGTTCATCACTTTCATAAGCTCATGTTTTCTTTGGATATAAAATTCTTTTTGAAGACTTTCCTTAGATTCTTGAAAATTTTCTGATCCTTCGGAAGATAAAATTTTATCTTCGGAAGAAAATCATGTCTTCAAAATAAATAACTGTCTAAGAAATTTTACCTTCGGAATAAGTCTAAATCTATCTTCCGAAGCTTAAATTCTTATCTCAGACACTTATTGTTTTTAAGGACTTTTTCCTTCCAAGCAAAATTAACTCTCGGAAGCTTTGTTGTTCCTTATACAAAGCATTCAAGTGTTTATTTCTCTTCCGAAGCAAAATTTTCAAGACTCTCAGCAAAATCTTCCGAAGCCATTTTAGCTTCAGAAGCTTTTTTATTAAAACTTCTTCCGAAGATAATTTACCTTCGGAAGCTTTTCGAATTCCAAGAAAACTACTTTTTGAGCAAAAGTAAACTACTTTTTCAGAGGTGGGACCGACTTTCTGGATTTCAAAGTTTATCCTCTTTCATTAACTTTGGTTCAAATCCCTTTTCACATAAATACCCAACGGTTCCCCCCCTCTTCCTCACTATCTTCCTCAATTCCACTATTCCTCAAACCTAATTCCAAAACCGCCTTTGCTTTCTACCTTTCTTCAACCTTAAGCTTCTAAAATGGCCAACCTAAACGCAGAAACAACCCAGATTTCTCCATGCAACTTCACAGGCAAAACAATCAGGTTGCTCTGTTAAGCTCTGAGAAAGATGCAAGTTTCTCAGAGATTTGCCAATTCTTAACTCTATCCAACTACTTCACCTCCCTGACCATTGATCCTACTCTGTATGAGGATCATTTGCTTGAATTCTGGAAGACCTGCCAAGAGGTCATTATGGATGGGGAGAAGGCACTGTTTGCCACAGTGCAAGGGAGGACAATCTTCATCACTCCGGCCATCATCAACCATCATTTGCAGCTGGATGATGAAGAAGGTGAGTTGTCCTTCCCAAAGGAAGCTATTAATCATTCCTTTGAGCAGATGGGCTATGAGGGAGATTTTTCTGTAAAGACCTTCAGGAAAGGGAAGGTCTCATCCCAGTGGAAATACCTGCTCCATGTGGTTATCCACAGCTTGTCAAACAAGCATGGAGGGTGGGACCAGATTCCTGAGGATCTCTCCTTCATAGTGCATGGAATTGTTCAGGGGGTCAAGTTCAGGTACTCTCAATTTGTTTATACCAATTTACTTGCAAACTTGGACTCCTTAGAGTATTACATGTTTCCTAGATATGTTCAGCACATTCTTAACTGTGAACTGGGCTCACAGTTGAGGGAAACAAGTATATTCTTAAATTGGGACAGATGAAGCCCGGCATCTTTAAAATCATGAAGAAGCCAACTGTAGGCTTCTCAGGGGTAGAAACAGCCCTAGTCCCCAAAATGTTAGAGCTCATTGCTCAAGGTGACAACCTAGTAACACAAGCTAGTGTTGAACCCACACCTTCTTCTTCCTTACCACTAAAAAGACCAAAAATAACCCTCACCTACCAAAGAAAAACCAAACGAACCCCTGCTCAAGCTATTGAGTCTGTGCAGGTCCCCATATACTCACCTTTACAGGAGGAAGTGGACACTAGAGCTCCCACTTCCCCTGAGGAGCAAACCACTCCTATTTCTTCAACTATCAGGGCTGAGGTTGTTCATGCTCACCCTGATGAGCTCACCAGCCCAACAACCTTAAGCCTTCACTCTGAGTCTCAACACTCAAGTGAACAACCTTCAGGGGACAGTTACCATCCCCAGCCTTTAGATCTAAATCAACCCATTCCCAACCTATCCTTCTATACTGATGAAGACTTAGGATTCAGTGAGTACCATGAGTCTCTACTCTCCTCCCCTATTCAAAGAGACATGAGTACCTCTGATTCTCCTCAGTCTATCCCACATCAGTCACCTGTTACTGAGGTGGACACTTCTGAACATGTATAGGATGTCCATATGGAAGAGGCTCTCACTTCTGCAAGTGATTACATCATTAAGACCTCAACCATGGCAACTCAGCCCACTGACATCTCCACTGAGATTGCTAGTGAGCAGAGGAAAACCAGCAGCCAAGAACCTCAAGCTGGTGGTGAGAGAGAGGACTTTGGTCCAATCATCTCATCCCCTAATGATTCTACTGATGAAGAAGAGGGGAATTTGAGACTAAAGGTGCAAAAACTGTCAAAAACATGCTCCTATTTAGTCTCTGTCAAAAACATGCTCCTATTTAGTCTCTAAGGTTAGTCACCTTGAATCTCAGGTGACTACCTTACAAAACAGGGTCAATGATCAGCAACTTCAGATTTCATATCTTAAGGAAAAACTAGCTGGAGACCTTTAAGGAGAGCTCAACCAGGAACACAAGAACCTGTGGAAGTGATTGACTTATCCTCCAGCTCACCTATGCAAGTGGGTGATGCTACCAAAAAGGGGGAGAAAGTTATTGCAGCCACAGAACCTGGGAGTTCTTCACAAAGAATGGACATAGAGGACTCACCATCCTCACTTGCAGTTGTGCATTCTCAGCAACTTCCTCAAGTTCACATTAATGTGGACTCTATAGACTCTATTATCAGGAGTCTCTTTGAGGAAGGTATACCAAGGGCTGTGTCATCTCCACCACAAGGAACCTCAAACTACATCAGAAGGTGGAGGTATGATGTTGACAGAAGAGCCCTTATTCTTCACAGAGTTCAAGGGCAACAAGAAGTATTTGATTTTCAAAGCCTGAACTTCTATGAAAGATTGGATCTAGTCAATATGCCACTTGTCAATCCAAGCAACTCAAGACAAGCTGACAGATTGGCTCAAAGAATCCAAGACAGGATCCTTGCAGAGTTTACTTTAAGAAGGAGACTTAGGCAATAAGGCAATGTCATCAATCAACTGGATGTTGAGGTGGACCCTAAGATTAGTTTCATAGGGGAAACCTTGACTGAAGGCCCAGTGGCAGAACCTGAGACCCCTGTCTCATCATCAACAACTGCTGCAGAGGTTCACACTCCTTTTGAGACACCTGCTGGTGAAGGTGTTTCTCAGCCTCTCTCTGGCCAGAGCATGGATGCTACACCAAGCAATGAAGGCCAAGCCTCTATCCACCCCGAGTCACAAAGGTCTGTGGGTGACAAAGGGAAAAGGATTATGACTCCTGAGGAAACTGAGGAGGAAGAGAGAGAGAGAGGAAAAGGAAGCTAAGGGGAGAAAGTTCCTCTGGGTCTTCAAGCTTTATGCAAGCTGCAATCAGGGCTGCTCCCAGACCAAATACTCAAGATGATGAGTTGAGGGCAGTCAGGATTACTTATTTATAGACCAGGAACTATGATATTGATGAAATCATCTCCCTCCCTTAGAAGAATTGAATGAACTGGCTGACATGGAAGTGTCAAGAGAGATGAAAAGAAAAAGAGGATGCAAGGCTACTTCTCCAATTCAAAGACGAGAGGAGACAGAAAAGACTCTACAAGCATGCTCCCACTCTCTCCCCAGTTCAAGAAAGCCTGTACAAAGATGCCCTCCACAAGATGTGGCTCCACAAGAACCTCAGGTAGACAAAGAAGAAGATAGGATCAAGATGATCAACTACCTGAGTGCCACATGCTTCTATCAGGCAGATGCACTTCTTCCCTTGTCCTATGACTTTATTGAGTTTTAGTACTTAAAACAACTTGAACTTGAGCTAGTCAGAGAGAGAAAGACAACTAAAGGAAGCTAAGGGAAGAAGCTGCAAAGTCAAGAGCCATCATCCAAAAGAGTATGAAGAAGTCTGCTGATAGACAAAGGATGATGAGCTTCTTGAAGCTATATGGATTCTCCGGAAGGAGACTTGGCCCTATGTATCTATCCACAATGGATAAGCATATAAGGGTGATCAAGCAAAAGATTAAGAGTGGTGAACTGATTGACTTACACTCTCTTCCAAGTCAAGTCCCACCTGAAGTGGAGGTTAAGTTTGAACAACCTGAGACACCTCAACCCGGACCTCCTGCTGAGCCTCAGCAAACTTCATCTTCTGATCCAAAGCAGGGTCAAACTCCCTCTCCTTCTGAACCTGTGAGGGAGTGTTGGTCCATGTGATCGATGAACAGTACAATTGATAGAATAGTTTGATCAATATCACATACACAAACCAAATAACAAACAATTGAGAGATGAATATGATGAATCAAGACATAATTGATATTCAAATGAACAAACTCACTCAATAACAATAAGCACAATTGTATTTCAATGAAGTAACTGCTTGAGAATGATAGTTTGCAACAGAGTTCCACGTTTAGAGTTTTGCAAACTTATCATGCAAAATGAAATGACAATAGTATATATAGCAGTCATAGTTTCGCTGACAGTTTCGCTACAAGCGAAACTGTCATGCCGAAACTATAGTTTTGCCCGGCAGAACACACAAGTTCGCCGGGTGAACCAAAACAACAAACTGTGAGCGAAACTATAGATTCGCTCACAGTTTCGCTGGACTGCCAAAACTGCTAATAACTAACAAAATACAAAATGAAACTAACACAAGTCCTATTACAATGTAAAGTAAACATCTATACTAAAGTGAGTCCAACCTAACATGATCTTCAATACTCCCCCTAGGTTGGACCTCACTATCTTCACTGTTCTTGGTTTAACTCTTCAGCTCCCGTTTCCTCAGCTGCTGTTGATTTGTCTTCATCCCCTCCAGCAGCAATGTCTTTAGAAGCTTCAGCCACTGATTCTCCAAGATTAGTTCCTGCATCATCAGCTTCCTCCGAATGACCACTAGCTCTAGCAAACTGCCTAGTCAAGTCTTGAACATCCATGGCAAAGTCATCTTGTGCTCTCACCTTTTCAGCCAAACTCTTTACCTCTGCCCGTACTCCCCTTATTTTGTTCGCCACATTCATAAACAAGCTTGCCTCCTTTCTTGTTTCCTCACCTGCCCCGGCCTTTATATGATTTTCACAGAGAATCAAGAGATCTTCATCACAGAAGCTGAATAACTCATTGGGTCAAACACCCTAAATTCTCTTCCTTGTTTAACTCTAATCACAGCTTCACCAGTGTTATTATCATAGAACCACTTCTCAAAGTCCTGTAAACGAGGAGGAAGAGGATCAGCCAGTCTTACTCTGTTTACAGTCTTAGGCGGTTTGACTCTCAAAACAATTCTCCCTTTCCCAGTCTCCCAGTCTTTATCTTTCTTAGATCTCTTTCGTTCAGCCTTCATAAATCCAAATGACTCAAAATTATCATTAAGGCCATTTTTAATCTCTTTCCAGAAATACTGCCCTTTCACTTAAATGAGCATTAATCAAAGGCAAGGTAGCCAACCGTCTCAGATCCCATTTAGGCAAGGTCTTAAACGCCTTCCTCTTGAGCATGTAACTGATATTACCTCCTCCTTTTTTAATCAAAAACATCTTTAAGAAAGGATTATAACACCAGCTGATTATCTTCTTGTCTGCCTCTTTTCTGCTCAAACCCTCCATATTTTGAAACAGAGGAGTGAGTTCTTCAGCCTCCTTCTCCTTTACCAACCAATCACTCTTATCCATCTCAAACACATCATTCTCATCATCTCCCTTCTTAGCCACATACACCAAAGGTCTCTCATCTACTTCATAGAATTCCGGTTCAGAATCATAATCAACCAACTGCTCATCTTCCTCTTCTTCATCAATCAATCCTTTTCCTTTATCTGATACTTCCTCATGAGTAGCTGTAACGATCACTTCTTCTCCCAAAATATCCTTATCAAAATCAAACTGTAGATTAACAAACCCAGCCTCAACAATCTCATCTTCATCATTTCTGCCAGCCTCTTCTCTTGGAATCTCTTGTTCTCTTGTTTCAGTATCAGCTGCTCCAGAGGTGCCCTCTCCTACCTTGGATGAGGTACCCACATTCAAGAATGGGTACTTAGATATATCAGTCATATCATCTAACTCAGATTGAGTTAGTTGACTGGGTAGGCCAGCAGCAGCTTTCATCTGTGAAATTTCTTCAAATAACCTCTTAATCAAACTATTCTGATCAACCAACATCTTTTTCATTCCTTCAATGACCTCATCTTTCTGTTCTCCCTAATCTCCTGATTCATCAGTTTAGTCTTTATCATACTTAACTCATTTGCCAATGAAGTATTTAGACCACGAATCACATCCTCATCAAGACCAGCACTAGCTTCTTTCCCTGCTGTGAAACCCTCATGTCTATGTTTTGTTCTTCGTTCAGGCTCAACAAAGTCAGTTCTCTTTTTAGACCTTCGTTCCTTCTCCACCCTTATCTCTTCTGCTTGTGTATCTATGTCTTCTTCAAAATCATAATCTTTCTCTTTTGCATATCTCTTTCTTTTCTTAGCTGCATCAGCTTGTTTCACCCTTGTTTCCTCAGCTCTTTTGTTTTCAGACTCATCGACCCGTCTGATATAATTCCATCGCTCTGGTGGGTACATGTTTTCCCAGAGATGGGTTATTTTACCACTGAAATCATGGCGTATAGCACAGCAGTCTGCAAATATCCGAGGGTTCATCTGAACTAATCTCTTAACTTCACCATGTTTAGGAACATCAGGAATCAAATCATCAATAATCATCTGAATAAAACGAGGATATAACAACCATTTATCCTTTTTCACCGCCATCACATTTTCTGCCATACACGCAAAGATCAATCTAGCAATGTTTGCTTTCTCCCCTTTGCAACATATCACCATAGCTTTGGCCCAGTCAAGGTTAAGTCCATCAGATCCACCCTTACGGTGATCTAAGCACATAATAAACACGTGAGCTATATATCTCCATTCTTTAGATAAAAAGGACTTTTTAATCTCTTTCCTCGAACCAAAGACTGGTCCCTCATATCCCATTTGCCTGAAAGCTTGGAATACTTCAGATTCCGTCATATCAACTTCATCACCAGTATCATCTTCCAGTCTAAGAATCCTCGACACGTTCTCAGCAGTAATAGATATATCATGATCAAGCACTCTAGCTGTGATCCTCTGAACATCTCCTCCGGTGTTGTATTCAGCTGATCTCCAAAAGTCTCTAATGTGAAGATCATAGATAGTGGGAGAGTGAGAGATAGCATATGCAATGGGTGATCTTTGGAGCCATCTAATACAATCTCAAAATCCGGCCGCCTTTGGCAAAGTATCATCTAATATGGCAGTGATGTTATTCCTCTCGTCAAACTTGAGATTCGCCATAATAACCTGAAAAGATCAACAAATAAATTTGAATAAGAAATACTGAAAATAAGAAAAATAAGATACAAACAAAAGAAACAATCAATTTCGGCAAGCGAAACAATAGTTTCGCTCACTAAGACATGATAGGTTCGCTGAATCAAAGACAGTTTCGACAAGAAAAACAAACAGTTTCGACGAGCGAAACTATAGTTTCGCTCATAGAAACTTGTTAATTTCGCAGAACAAAAAGTACTTTCGACAAGATTAGAATGATTCAAAGTAGTTTCGCAATTAGTTTCACCAAAAATTAATTTAGTTTCGCTATTACAAATTAGTTTCGCTGACTTAGGAAAATATAGACGAAACTGTGAAATAAGGATTAGTCATTGCGAAATTAGATAAGATATGGCGAAACTGTTAAGTTCGCTCGGACAGCATAACTTTACAGTTTCGCTGAAAGAATGTGAACTTTCGTTCAATTTCGCTGAAACTTCAGTAGTTTCGCTGAACGAACAGCGAAACCACCGAAGCGACATAATCCAAATCGCTGATGAATACGTGATGTAATCCAGATTAAGGAGTCAATCAAAGTTCGAAACTCACATACGAAGTGAATAGCACTCAAAATCAGTCCAAAACTCAATCACAAATCAAAATCGCCGTTTATGAAACTAAAAAACCCTAAAAGACGACTCTGAACAAATTCGCGAAGTTATGAAAGAAATTTCGCAAAAATGACTTATATAGCCAACAGTTTCGCTGGCAGCGAAACTATAAATTCGTCAAGCGAATTTACAGTTTCGCTCAGTGAAACTGTAATTTCGCTAAAAGATAACTGGTTAACAACTTATAAGCTAACCTAGCGAAATTGCAGTTTCGCTTAGCGAAGCTATCAGCGAAAGAATAATTTCGCACCTTTTTTTTTTTTTTTTTTAATTTAATTTTATTTTTTTTTATTTATTTTATTTTTTATTATATTTTTTAATTTTTATTTATTTTTTTTTTTAAATTATAATACTCAAAGGAAGCACATCACATAATGAGATCTAAAATAATCAGAGATCACATTCTCTAAATATTTTAGAACATAATGATGATTAAAAATCATCTACCAGTCATGAGATCATACTGAATACAAGATCTGATCACAATCTGCACAGAAACAACAGAAATTAGAACAAATCAATAACGATTGCTGATATAATTGTCCACTTAAACTCATGCCTTATCCTTTTTCAAACAACAGCTTATGATTCATTTAAGGTTCGATTAGATGCTTTAGAATGCTAAGACCCCACAATCATTTGGTAAAAACCCTCACCCAACCTCAGGATTTATTGAATTATGAATCAATCTTCATGAAACAAGATTTGTGGATAAGTGTGCAAATGATTATACACAGAATATTTCATTCTGAGAGAAATTCATCGATAAGATGATTTGACATAATTATATCAAAATGGTAAGAGCTCCAGATCTATACTCACGTATAACAGAGGAGATAACCATTTGAACATGTGCTGATGAGAGCTCCAGGTCAGTACTATCGTACAGCAGAGGAGATCATCACTCCAGGTCAGTACTCACGTACAGCAGAGGAGATAAGCACAGACACAAGACATCTTGACACAAAATAAACCAGCAGAGAATGATGACATAACAAAGCAAAATGAACGAAAGATTCATTCTCAATCCAATTTTTGTCAGGACTCAGTTTTTGTGCAATCCAAAATGAATGAGTAAATCCAGGCATTCTTAAGCATAAAGTTTAATTTAATCATAAAGCTGCTGTCTACTTCATTCATCAGGCTGAGTCTATCAAGCATATCGTCAAAGAATCTGATCCATTTTAATGTGAAACAGAATCTAGTAACAGTTACTATCATTTCTCATAGAATTACTGGTCATGTAAATAAGAAATATTTAGAGAATATACAATCATTTCTCATCATGTTAAATCCGATCTCAGAATACTGATATTACTCCCCCAAATTTTTATTTTCATTTGTCTATAATTATAAATAAAATTGTAACTTGATTTTTTTTTTATTGATGTTTTTTTTTTATTTTTTTTAATTATTACCAAAGAAATAGAAAATGAAAATTTAAAAAGATATTAACCCAAGCATAGAAATCAATTCATAAAAACGAGGTTTATCAAACGTTTTTGTGAAAAGATCAGCTTTTTGATTTTTTGTATCGATGGGAATAATATTAATGAAACCCTTCTCCTGAGCATCACGAATCGCATGAATTCGGGTTTCAATATGCTTTGTGCGAGAATGATGAATGGGATTTTTAGCAATTCCAATGGCAGCCTCATTATCACAGAATAAAGGTGTATGAAGGAAATTAATTCCATAATCAATCATTTGGTGTTGGATCCAGAGAACTTGAGAGCAGCAGCTAGATGCAGCAATATATTCAGCTTCCCCTGTAGAAAGAGAAACAGTAGTTTGTTTCTTGCTCTGCCAAGATACCAGACAATTTCCCAAATATTGACAACCTCCAGACACAGATTTTCTGTTTAACCTGCAACCATTGGAATCACTATCAGAATAAGCATGTAAATCAAAATTTCCACCATATGGATACCACAGTCCGAGACGAGATGATCCTTTGAGATAACGAAATATTCGTTTGACAGCTTTCTCATGAGATTCCTTTGGAGCCGACTGATATCTAGCACAGTAACCAACAGCGAAAGTGATATCAGGACGACTTGCAGTAAGATACATGAGAGAGCCAATCATAGACCGAAAAAGATGAGGATCAACTGGTTTTCCATTTTCATCTGGAGTGAGACACGTCTGAGCAGTAAAAGGAGTCATTTCAGTAGACGCATCATCCATCTTAAATTTCTTCAGAATATCTTTAATGTACTTCTCTTGGTGAATAAGAATTCCTTCTTTCTGTTGTTCAACTTGCAAGCCAAGAAAGAAGCACATTTCACCCATCATACTCATTTCAAACCTTTGGCTCATCACTTCTTCAAACTCTCTACACAATTGAGAGTTTGTGGATCCAAAAATAATATCATCGACATACACTTGAACAAAGATCATTTCACCATTCACCTCCTTTTAAATAAGGTCATATCAATGGTACCACGAGAATAACCATTGCTTAAAAGATATTGTGTAAGAGTCTCATACCAGATTCTGGGTGCTTGATGAAGGCCATACAAAGATTTATCAAGCTTATACACTTTATCAGGAAAATCAGGATCTTCAAAGCCTGGTGGTTGACACACATATATCTCTTCATCAATGTCGCCATAGAGAAAAGCACATTTCACATCCATCTGGTACACTTTGAACTGTTTATGAGCAGCATGAGCAAGAAATATACGGATTGCTTCAAGACGAGCAACTGGAGCAAAGACTTCTGTATAATCAATTCCTTCTTCTTGAGCAAAGCCTTGCACTACAAGTCTAGATTTGTTTCGCACCACCACACCCCGATCATCTGGTTTGTTCTTAAATACCCATTTGTACCAATTGGATACTTGTTGGGAGGTAAATCAACTAAAGTCCAAACCTTAAGCTTCCGGAACTGTTGAAGTTCCAACTGCATAGACTCTACCCAACAAGGATCTTGTAGAGCAGCATGAACATTTTTAGGAACAATTTGAGAAATAAAGCATGAGAAAAGACAAACATTAATCAGACCGGATTGACTTCGTGTGCGAACACCATCAGAAACAGATCCAATCACATTATCAAGCGGATGATCTTTCAAAGTTTTATAATCACTTGAAGAAGGAAAGATAGTTGAAGAAGTATCAGCCGCCGGAGAAAGAGTAGATGAAGGTGTATCAATGACAGGTGTTGAATCAGGTAAGTTAGGAGATGTAGGAGATAAAGAATCAGATAATGGAGCTTGATCAGGCATCGGAGACGATGAGCTAACATCAATTGAAACAGCATCATTTACTTGTGGAATGGATGGAACAGACGATGAAGATGATGGAATAATATTCGTTTGAGTACATGGAATTGACGTATCATCATCGAAAACTGGCAAATTAAATGAATTGAACACAGTATCGGAATCAAAGAACCATGCAGGTTCAGATTTAACTTCAGAAGGATTTGATTCTTGCCATCAACATAAAATGACTCTTGAACAATACGTGTTCTCTTGTTATAAACTCGGTATGCCTTTTGTGAAGAAGAATATCCAACAAAGTAACACTCGTCAGAAACAGCCCCAAATTTTGTCTTTTGAGCTTGAGTATTCAGAAGCGTACAAGAACATCCAAATGGGCGAAAGAAATCAATTAGTGGCTTCCTCTTATGAAAAAGTTCATAAGGAGTCTTCACTTTATCTTTCACAATTAGCACTCTGTTTAGAACATAAGATGCACAATTAACAGCTTCAGCCCAGAAAATAACTGGTAATGAGGATTCTATCAACATTGTACGAGCAGCTTCCACAAGAGTACGATTCTTTCTTTCTGCAATGCCGTTCTGCTGGGGTGTTCTTGCAGCACTAAATTGTCTCACGATCCCTTTTTGAGCACAAAATGAGTCAAGAATCTGATTTTTAAATTCAGTGCCATTGTCACTTCTTAATCCCATAACTCTTTTCTTACTGACTGATTCAATAGAAATGATTAATTTCTGCAATTCCTCTGCAACTTCACTTTTGTGAGCAAGAAACCTCACCCATGAATAACGTGAAAAATCATCTGTAACAACAAGACAAAAAGACTTTTTAGCAATTGATTTAACACTAATTGGCCCAAATAAATCAGTATGTAACAACTCAAGAGGACTTGATATGCTATTTAAAAGTTTAGGCTTATGAGGTTTCTTATGTTGTTTCCCTTTGGCACATGCCATGCATTTTTCAGTAACAGAAAAATCTTTTAAAGGAAGTCCTCTAACAAGATTGTTCTTTACTAATTTATTAATTATCTTAAAATTGACATGGCCTAATCGACGATGCCACAAGAGTGACTCAGAGGTTGATGCTTTTGAGAGAAGACAAGTTGCAGTAGCTTTGGACTCATTAGAATTCATATCAAGAAGATATGTATCGTGTTTCCTTGGAGCACGCATGAGAATTAAATCTTCTGGAATAGCTATCTCTGATTTCAAAAATAAACATTCGTCAGATTTAAATAGAACAGGAATATCTTTATCACAAATTTGAGAGACGCTCAGAAGATTAAATGCCAATTCAGGAACATGGTTGACTTTTTCCAGAGTAAGAGAGCCATTGGTAACTTCTCCTTGTCCAATCATTTTTCCACCCTTCTTGTCTCCAGCAAATGCCACATATCCTCCATCGATAATCCGATAATTAGTCAACAAATCCTTTAATCCCGTCATGTGTTTGGAACAGCCGCTATCAACATGCCACAGACTGTTTACAATCTTTGAAGAAGATCCCTGAAATGAATGAACAAATCATTTAGCCAGGAGTAATAGGGACCCAAGATTGAACAACTTTTGTTTTTAAAGAAGCTGATTTTTTATGAAAGAAATTATTAACCAATTTTGTCAATTTATTCCCAAAACAATTTCTATTAGAGGATCTTTCAATCAAAGGGCAATTTTTGATAAGATGATCCTCTTCACCACACCTGAAACAATGATGTTTGAATCTAGGTCGATGATGTGATGAGGTAAAAATAGGATCAATAATAATCTCCTCATCACATTCAGACAAACTAGAATCAACATCACTGAATGTCTCATACATCTCATGATGTTTTTGTTTATTTGACTCAGAGTTATTCTTTACAAAATCAGAACTTGATTCTTCTGACAAATCAGTAAAACTCGTACCATTGGTACCAGTTTCAGATGAAGACGAACTGCATTTTTCTGAAGATGTCATATTTAATGGTATGAAAGATGGAATAGGTTGAGAAAAGAACTTTTCGAAAGAATTAGTTTTAAGTTGCTCAGTTGTTTTAGGTGAAACATCAGATTCATTGCATTCATTACCAGAACAAAAATCATCACTATCAAGATTTGAATTACAAGATGAAATAGAACAATCAAGAGAACATGAGACATTCAAGTCTGTTACATTTGAACTAGAAACAAACACTGAATTTAAACTAGACTTATTATCTAAAACAGACTGCTGTTTTTCAGGTGTACTAGAACTAGTGCATCCAAGCCCACTAGTTGGTCCATAGTCGTAGTCTTCACGAATGTACTTAGAGTTATTCCCAACTAAACCTGCAGACATACTGTCAGTATCTGATTTGATTAAATCATTAGAAGGATGAGGAACAGGCATAGGAGAATAACAGTATGTACTAGGAGGAGGATAAACCTGTACATTTTCATAACCCAAACCCGTTTTAATTCTTGCTCCCCGTTGAGATTTACAAAGATCATCATGTTTCATTCCAGAAATAGTCCATTTATCTAACTTTGACTGAAGTTTGCTTGCTTCAAATTCAGCAAGAGCAACCCGTTCAGTCAAAGTATTAATCTCTACATTCCTTTCCAAAACAATTCTTTTTAAATGATCAGTTTCTTTTAAAGCCTCATTTAATTTCACAAAATATTTTGATTCATTCATTTTAAGTTCATCATTAATTCGTTTTAAATCCTTTTCATTATCAATTAACAAACGATTAGCCTTATAAACCCCAAAAAGTCTAATTTTGCAAGCAGATGAGCACATATCCTGTATTACCTCATAAGGAAGTCCCATTACCATCTTTTCGGCAGCTAAAGCTTTATCGCACATGCATACTGGAGTACTTGATTTCCTTTCCTCAACAGTAGCGGCCGCATCATCTTCTCTTTTCCTTTCACAGCTTTTGAATCTGTAGTTTCCTCTTTCTTCTCTCCATCATCCTTCTCTTCTTTCTCCTTTACTGAAGATTCATTCTCTCCTTTGAATTCCTTAAACAACACAAACTCATCTTTCTCAACTTCCATCTCATCACTTTTCACAATCTCAGCAACTAACGCATGATTTATTTCAGATCTTGTTTCTTCCACCTCTGCACTCCAGTCAAAATTTGAAATCAAGGCTGACTCCTTTTTTGAATTTCCCTCTTCCTTTACTTTCTCTGCTGTCAATCTTGGCACTCCAGTGTTACTAGGATCTGTGACAATTGGTAATGGACATTCACGTTTAAAATGTCCCAATTGTTTACAATTGAAGCATCTCAATTTTGACTTGTCAAATCCTAGTTTTGAGGTTGATGATTGACCACCGAAATTCTTTCTTCCTGTTCTTTCCATGAACCTCCGGGCTCTTAAAGTTAACATTGCCATTTGCCATTGAATGTCAGTTTCTTCCAAATCATCAGGATCAACTTGATACATATCCTCCATAGTCATTCCTTTACCTTTCAATTCACCAGCAACAAGAGCTTCATAGCTCTGAACAAACATTCCAAAAAGAGCCATTGTTTCAGATGGAATTGTAGTTTCAGCATTCACCTTAGAATTTCCCAATTCTTTTCCAACATGATTACTACCACTCGAGAAATTACTTGTATTGCTCCCTCCTTGAATTGGATTTTGAATGTGAGAGTTTGCAGCGGAACACAACAAAGCAGCATTTTGAGAGAAACCAGGTGTGGGCATCATAGTCTGGTTAAATTCTCTTCTTTTCATATCCAACTCAAAAGATTTCAACTTATTAATGATATCCATCAGCTTATAATCTGTAAAACCTCTTTCTTGTTTGAGCATCCTCACTTGAAGACTCCACTGTGGTGGAAGAGAATCGAGAAGCCTGTTAACTTGTTCACTGTTGGAGAGTCTTTCATCATACTTCTTCAGAGTGCTTGAAACAGTTAAGAAACGATTTGTAAGATCTGTCAAACTTTCATTCTTATATCCTACAAACGAATTGAACTCCTTTTCAGCTTGAATACTCTTGTCTTTCACCAGATCTGCATTCCCATCAAAGAATTCACAGAGAGCATCATAAAGAGATTTAGCATTTTTATGCTCTGCAAAACGATTGTAGATGTCAGGAGCCAAGCAGAGAGTTAGAGCACCAAATGCTTTTTGATCACGATCAATCAGTTTCAGATCTCTTTCAGTATAAGAAGATGGATCTTTATTCTGAGAAACGACATCACCAACTGTAACCGTAGGTATATGAGGACCTGAAATAATCGATTCCCATTGATTATGATCTGTGTAGAAAAAGAAAGCTTTGAGACATCTCTTCCAATCTTCAAAATTATCTCCATTAATGAGTCTTGGAGGTCTATTAGGAGCAACACTTTCAAGATCCGCAAGTGTGAGAGTAGTTAATTTCGACATGATAGTTTCGCAGAAAGATTGATAATTTCGCTAGTAAATTCGCTGACAAATTCGCTAACAAATTCGCTGAGAAAGCAGACTTGCTTAACAGTTTCGCTGAAACAATACTATCGCAGACACTTTCGCAAACACAGACACTTTCTCTTGCAATTTCAGCAGCACTTTCGCTTGAATCAGAGACAACAATTGCTTAGTTTCGCTGCTAATTTCGCAGGAAACAAGCTTGAACTTTCGTTCAGAAATAGATTCGGCAGCACTTTCGCTTGATAATTGATCAAAAACACTACTGAACTTTCGTTCAAAGAAATACTTTCGCTGAAACTCTAGAAAACAACTTCAGATCCAAAATAACTCATAATTTCGCTGAATGAAGATCACAGTTTCGCTGTAAGAACAGTAGTTTCGCTCGTCGATCTGAAAACCCTTTTTCACCTTAAAATCAATCTGAAATCATCCAAAACTCAATGAATTTGAGATCTGATGATTGTAGAATCTTCCTCAATGAAGAACAAGCATAATTCAATCAATTTCCATCCCAAAAACAGCTGATAATCCAATGAGAATTGATTGAAACTAGATATTGACCAAAACCACCAAAACTCAACAAATCAAGAGCACTAAGGCTCTGATACCATATTGTTGGTCCATGTGATCGATGAACAGTACAATTGATAGGATAGTTTGATCAATATCACATACACAAACCAAATAACAAACAATTGAGAGATGAATATGATGAATCAAGACATAATTGATATTCAAATGAACAAACTCACTCAATAACAATAAGCACAATTGTATTTCAATGAAGTAACTGCTTGAGAATGATAGTTTGCAACAGAATTCCACGTTTAGGGTTTTGCAAACTTATCATGCAAAATGAAATGACAATAGTATATATAGCAGTCATAGTTTCGCTGACAGTTTCGCTACCAGCGAAACTGTCATGCCGAAACTATAGTTTCGCCCGGCAGAACACAAGTTCGTCGGGTGAACCAAAACAGCAAACTGTGAGCGAAACTATAGATTCGCTCACAGTTTCGCTGGACTGCCAAAACTGCTAATAACTAACAAAATACAAAATGAAACTAACACAAGTCCTATTACAATGTAAAGTAAACATCTATACTAAAGTGAGTCCAACCTAACATGATCTTCAGGAACTAGTTCTTCAGTAAGAGACTAGGCATTAACTGCTCAAGGTGATGAAGGACAGACTGGTCCTTCCGATTTGTCTCTCCTGGAGAATCAAACATTGCTTTTGTCGAAGAATTGGATGATGGTCTGCAGTGAAGGTGAGATTGCAGCTGAGCAAGCTATGTCACATTCAGAAGAAGCTGAAAACATGGTAAATCACGTGATTGAGGAAAGCTAGAGCACTACTTAAGAAACTCCAACAACGAAGAGTCAACCTCTGCATTGATGGCTGATTCAACTGACTCCTCACAGGTAAGTTCCTTAGATCAATTATTTAATACACATGCTTGTATAGAATGTGAAAAGTTTAGGAAGCATTGATCTAAAATTTGCTAGATTAAAGAACAAAATGATAACTTAGTAAATGACTTATGTTGGACCAAAAGAACCAATGAGCCGGATCAGAAAAACCTTTAAGTCCCATAGACGTCACAACAACCGCTGAAGTCCACAACAGCTGAAGACAACAACTGATTACAAAGCTGAAGACAAGTGCTGAAGACAAAGTTTGAAGACACAAGTGCTGAAGACAAAGTCTGAAGACAAGTGCTGAAGACAAGTCTGAAGACACAAGTGCTGAAGACAAAGTCTGAAGACAAGTGCTGAAGACAAAGTCTGAAGACAACAGGGCAGAAGACAAAGTCTGAAGACACAAGTACTGAAGACCAAGTATCAGACGTTTTCATAACAGCTGAAGAGGACTTCTTCAGTAGTTGTGACGGTTTACTTTCAGTAGTTTTTGTTTTTCAGTAGTTTTGTAAAACGACTGAAGAGCTTGTTCTTCAGTCGTTGTAGTTTCAGTAGTTTAGTTTTCAGCAGTTTTATATTTTGTACTTAGCACTTTGATATGTTCTCAGTAGTTGTGAACATTTCAGTAGTTTGTTAAGTGTTAGTTATTTTTGTAATAGATCTGCCAGTTGTCACTATCCCGTGATAACAGCAGTGATTGCACTCTATATAAGGAGTGTCAACCTTATTGTAAATGTGAATGATTCAGCAGAAATATTTGTTATAATTGAAACATTCCTTGTCATAGAAATATATTCTCTCGTATTTGTTTTTATGCATACGATATCAATTCTTGCTACAATTTGTCTAGTTCTTGATCTTATTCCGCTACGTTGCACTCTAATCCATCGAACTTGTGATCACTGATCCTGACAAATGGTATCAGAGCAGGTTAATCTTTGATCGATCTAATAATTGATCATTGAAACTGCTATTCAAGATCCAAGTTTGATTGAATTAGCATTTTTGCAAGAAACGGTTATAGAGATTGAATTTTCTGTGTTTTTGGTCATTCATCTTGAGATTTATTCTTGGTTTTCATTGAGTCTGTTGTGGTCTGTGTAAAATCTTTTAAAAGCTTGAATTAAATTGTTTTTGGACCTAAAATGACTACTCCTTCCAATGATCCTCACAATACTGGTTCCTCAACCAAGCCTCCAATGCTGGTTAGGAATGAGTATAACATATGGCAACGACGTATGCTCCATCACCTATCTGTTAACAGCTCAGGTTACTGGACATCAGTGGTACATGGTCCACACAAGCCTATGGTGAATAACCCGAAACCAATCAAATGGTTCTGAAGAGGAAGGATCAATACTCAGATGAGGATAGAAATTGTTTGAGATTGATGCAAAAGCCCATGGAATTCTGGCCATGGCACTGCCCAATGAAATCTATTCCGGGCTAATGCATTATGAATCTTCCCATGACCTTTGGAATGCCTTGAAAGAACAATTTGGAGGAACAGCTGAGGCTTGGCAAATAATAGAGAGATCCTTGCCCAACAATATGAGATATTCTCTCATAGGAAGGGTGAGACTCTGACTCAACAGTTTGAGCGGTTCTCTGTTTGATCTCTGAATTAAAAATGGATAAACATGAGTACACCAATATCCAGATGAATAACAGATTTCTCAGATCACTGACTGAGAGATGGGACACATATACTATTGTCCTACGCTCCAGTGCAAATTTGGACAAACTATCTCTCACCCAACTCCATGGGAAATTGCTCACATTTGAGAGAGAGATAGAACAGAAACGAAAACTGTCTTCATCTGGTAAGCTCACTGAAGACTTTGTACCAGGCAACACTGCCTTGGTTGGTCATGAGTCAGAATATGCTTCATCTGAATGCCAGTATGATGAGCATATTGATTTCTCTTCAAACATTTTCTGATTCTGCATTTGTGAGTGTTGATAGTCAGTTTACTGGGTGTAATAATGACAATCTATGCTTCATCATGGATGATCTCAAGGGGATTGCTGATGATGACTTAGAAGAGATGGATATTTTGAGCCAAATGGCCTTGATAAATATCAGATCTCAGAAGTTCTACAAAAGAACTGGAAGAAAGTTCCCAGGACTCTCTGGCAAAACCAAAGTTGGTTTTGACAAGAGTAAGTTGAGGTGTCACAAATGCCAAAGGCTTGGACACTTTGCTAGAGAATGTCGATCATCTGGATCTAATTCCTCTGCACCTTTTGTGACTTTCCCTAGCAATAGTCAACAAAAAAAGGGCAACATCCTGTCAATTCTAGTCATCATTCTCAACCACAATCTCCTGTATATTTTGTTCCTCAGGTCAAACGCCATATCCTTACCCTTGTTATTACATGCCACAAACCAGTCAAGTTCAAGCTCCTATGGTACCACAACCTCATGCACTACCAGAACCTCAACCATCTCATCAACCTCCTCAACCTCAACAACATAGCTTCTTCACCCTGGAGTTGTTGACTGGAGCAGTTTGCCAGATGACATGTCTGGTCATGAACAACTGTTCATAGGTGCTGATCAACATGGTGGTGACAGTCCTTTTGGGAATCTGGCACTTATGGCTCTGGAGTCTACTGAGGGTTCCTGCTTAAATGCATCATCTTCACAGGTAACTCAGGTATCTTCAGAGGCTAAAGCCAAGTTATGTTCTGAATCATGCATAGCTGCCTTTGTCTCTATTAGAGAGGCAAATGTAGCATTAATAAATCAAAAACTTGAGTTTGAGAAAACCATTTCCAAAAGAAAAGCTGAGTATGAGTCTGCTCTTAATAGTAAAAGTGATGAGATTTATAAGCTTAAATGCCAATTAAATGATGAAAAGGCCAAGCTAGAGGTTATTCTGGAAGACCAGAGAAGTCTCAAAGAAACCCTTGCAGTCACCCAAGTAGAGTGTGATCGATGGGTACAATCATGCAAAGGTTTTGAAATGCTTCTTAGTAAGCAATCTGCTTCCAATGTGAAGTTTGGCATTGGTTATAATCACACTCCTCCTCCTACAGATTTTGCTTCAAGAGCAGAAGTGAAATCTGATGGAGAAAGCAATAACCAATCCACCTCATCATGTGATTCACTTTTTGATAGAGCATCATCAAAAGTAGAAGTCAGCACTAAGCCCTCTCAGAACCAATCAGCTGATGTTGATGGTTCCATTGCTGACACTCACATGATCAAAGAGTTGATCAACTCAGGAGTTATTTCTGGAAGTCCTGAAAGGACTGGAGAGCAAGATTTAACACCTGAAGTTCAAACTCCAACTACTGTCAGCACTGAAGAGAAGAAAACTGTCAGTAGAAAGAGTTTGAAGACTACTAAAGAGGAAGTCAAGAAAGCAAATAATGCTTCCAAAGTACTGAAGAGCAAGTCTTCAGTAGTTTCATTCTCTTTAATTGATGATCAACATAAGACGAAGAGAACCATGTGAAGTATGTGGTTTGTTTAATCATCTTACAGATGATTGTTGGTACAAAAGAGGATCCAAACTCAAACATAAAGAGGAAATTAAAGAGAAAATGGTTAAAATGAAAACTGAGTTTGAAGCCACATTTGTACCAGCAACATCAAATCCTGTAACCCTTAAGTCCAAAAAGAAATCCAAAAAGGAAGGGGTTAAATAGGTAACAGCTGAGATTGCTCAAAAGAAGAAGGTGCAACATAGGAACTTATCAAACTCCAATGCCAATGTGTCTGAAGAGCTGAAAGCTTTATCACAAAATCAGACACAGCTGGTTATGATGGTTCAACATCTATTGGGAAGAGTTAACCAATTAGATGTTCCTATGTTGAAACCACAGAAAAGGAGGTCCAAGCCAAAGGATTCCTCTTCTTCACCATCTTCTTCCTCTCAGGCTGTTGTTTCCAACAAACCTGTTGGTCTACCATCTGTTGATGTGAACAGGCCCAAAACCAAAAAGGTTTGGGTCTCAAAATCTAACTAAATTGTTTTGTTTTGTGCAGGGTTCTTCAACATGCCACAGAGGCATCTGGTATGTAGACAGTGGAGGATCCATGCATATGACAGGAAAGATCACTTCTTAATGACTACTCTCAAGGAAGGAAGGGGTTGTGTCATTTGGCAATGATGCAAAGGGTTACATCATCGGCAAAGGCTTTGTTTCCAATGGGGAAATAAAGTTTGATGATGTTAACCATGTGGAAAATCTCAAGTACAACCTCTTGAGTGTCAGTCAAATGTGTGACAAAGGCCATGTTGCTCTTTTCACCAGTCAGAACTGTCGGATTCTGTCATCCAAAGTTCTAAGTTTGATTGATAAGGTGTTGGATGAATACACTCTCCTAAGGCCAACAGGACAGGAAGAGTGTATGCCTTAGATCTTTCCAAGAAAATAGATCTCAAAGGCCATCCTTGCCTATTTTCCAAGGCTTCCCCTCAAGAATCTACTCTATGGCATAGAAGGCTGGGTCATGTTAATCTCAAAAACATAAATCAGCTGATAAACCATGGTTTAGTAAGGGGACTGCCTATGAAGGAGTTCAAATGTGAAGATAACTGCACTGCTTGTTTAAAAGGAAAACAGCACAAAGCTTCATTTCCCTCCATAGAAGAACCTAAGTCCACTGCCTGCTTACAGCTTCTTCACATGGATCTCTTTGGTCCTGTGAGAGTGATGAGTATGGCTAAGAAGAAATACTGTCTGGTAATTGTGGATGATTACTCCAGATTTGTATGGACTTTCTTCTTGCATTCAAAGGATGAGGCAGCTCAGAAGATTATCAACTTTGTGTTGTATGTTGAGAAGCAGTATTCCCTCTCAGTCAAGTGTATTAGAAGTGATAATGGAACAGAATTCAGAAACAATACACTTGATGAGTTCTACCTCTCAAAGGGAATCAAGAGGCAATTTAGCATTCCAAGAACTCCTGAACAAAATGGAGTAGTAGAGAGAAAGAACAGACCCTTATTGAAGCTGCAAGGTCCATGTTGGCTGATTCTGGACTGCCAATGACTTTTTGGGCTGAAGCTGTCAATACAGCTTGCTATGTACAGAATAGAGCTCTAGTAAATCAGAGGTTGATGAAGACTCCATATGAAGTTCTTCATCATTTGGCCCCTCTAATTTCATTCTTCAGAGCTTTTGGTGTCCTTGTTTCATTCTCAACACACGGGATCAACTCCAAAAATTTGATCCTAAGGTGGATGCAGGGTACTTTGTTGGTTATTCATCAACTTGCAAAGCATACAGAGTCTTCAACTGTAGAACAAAGATGGTTGAAGAGACTCTACATGTTAAGTTTAATGAATCTCAAAGGACAAGATTCCACAAAGCCCTGTGGAGATATTTGATTTGGACATACTGCAATATGTTCCTTATCAAACTCCTGCTGTTGCTCCTGTCAACAGTTCACCACCTGGTGGTACTGCTGGTGCTGATGATGATGATGATAGCAGTACTCACCTCTTCAAGTTTAGTGATCAACTGCCTGATTCAGCTAGACCTGATGTTCCTGTAGCTCCAGTAGCACAATCCACAACAAATGCTGATGAGATTTCTACAACAACTTCAACTTCCTTTGAATTACCATCTACTGATTGGTTTCAAGGAAATGCTTCACCATCACCATCTGTTGCTGCTGAGCCTGCTACAAACACTTGCACTGATCTCATTGTGTACCAAGATCTGAAGAATCACCCTATGTCTCAAATCATTGGTGATATCACTGCTGGCGTATCAACAAGAAGTCAATTGTCAAATTTCTGCTTTCTATGCTCTCTTCATCAGTCAGCAAGAGCCAAAGATTATCACATTGCTTTAAAGGACAATGGATGGGTTGATGCCATGCAGCTTGAGCTTCTTCAGTTCAAGAAACAGCAAGTGTGGGAACTGGTTCCTCTACCTCCAGGTAAGTGTGCAATAGGCACTAAATGGGTGTTTAGGAACAAAACTGATGAAAATGGGCTTATTGTTAAGAACAAGGCCAGACTGGTTGTTCAGGGGTTTGCACAAGAAGAAGGTATTGATTATGATGAAACCTTTGCCCCTGTAGCCAGACTGGAAGCAATTCGATTGTTTTTAGCTTATGCTGCTTATCAAAATCTTAAAGTTTTTCAAATGGATGTCAAAAGTGCATTTTTGTATGGGAAAATTAAAGAAGAGGTTTATGTATGTCAACCACCAGGTTTTGAGGACAATAAACATCCTAATTGGGTGTATAAGCTTGATAAGGCTCTTTATGGGTTGAAACAAGCTCCTAGAGCCTGGTATGAGACATTCATCTTTCTTTCTTCTGAAAATAATTTCACTAGAGGCTCCATAGATAAGACTTTATTCATTAAGAAAGCTGGGCAGCATAATCTACTTGTTCAAATTTATGTAGATGATATTATTTTTGCATCCTCTGATCCACAGTTGTGTGATGCCTTTACAAAGTTGATGCAACAAAGTTTGAAATGAGTGCCATGGGAGAATTACAGTTCTTTCTGGGTTTGCAAATCAAACAAAAGGCTGATGGAATTTTCATTCATCAGTCCAAATACACAAAAGATCTTTTGAAAAATTTGATTTACAAAACTGTAAGCCCTGTTCTACTCCCATGTGCAACACCACACAACTGGATACAGATCAGAAAGGTAAAGTGGTTGATGAAACACTTTACAGATGTATGATTGGGTCCTTGATGTACTTAACAGCTTCTAGACCAGATATTATGTTTGCTACATGTGTTTGTGCTAGATTTCAGGCTGCACCTAAGGAGTCTCATTTGATTGCAGTCAAGAGGATCTTTAGATATCTGCAAGGCACTCCATCTCTAGGTTTATGGTATTCTACTAGACATTCTGGTAAATTAGTTGCCTTTTCTGACAGTGATATGCAGGGTGTAAGTTGACCAGGAAATCAACTTCTGGTGGATGTCAATTCCTAGGCAACTGTTTGATTTCTTGGCAGAGTAAGAAACAAACCTCAGTTGCTACATCAACTCAACTGCTGAAGCCGAGTACATTGCTGCTGCAAGCTGTACATCTCAGGTACTCTGGCTTCAAAACCAATTATTGGATTATGGCATAACAGAGACTAAGACTCCATTGTTAATGGACAGCTCTTCAGCTCTTTGTATTGTCAAGAATCCTGTCCAGCACTCTAGGACTAAACATATTGAAATCAGACACCATTTTATTAGAGATTGTTTTGAAAAAGGTCTGATTGATCCAAAATTATTCCTAGTGCTGATGAGCTTGCAGACATTTTTACTAAGCCTTTGGATAGTTCAACTTTCCACAACCTGGTGTTAAGGCTTGGTATGCTGCAGCTAGAATAAGTGACAACTACTGATGATCTCAGTAATAAGTACTGATGATCATTGGTAACCATGTCACATATAAGTACTGATGAGTTCCTTTACCCTCAGTAGTTTTTATAACTACTGAAGGCAACATGCCTCACAAGTACTGAAGTACTTTATTTGTTAAAACAGCTGATGTAGTTACAACAGCTGATGAAATCACAACAGCTGATGTAGCTACAACTACTGATGTCAGAAATGCAGATAAGTACTGATGACCAATGAAACCTCTGAAACTCAGATTTAAGTCTGATGAGTAAGTGTGGAGGTCAGACTGAAACAGCTGAAAAGCTATGAATTGACGAAAACAGCTGATAATTTTCTCTTCAGTTGTTTCTACAACTGCTGTTTTTTAAACAACTGAAGCCAAACCTATGTCTTCAGTAGTTTACAACTACTGAAGACTAACACCAAGTCTTCAGCTGTTTACAACAACTGATGACAAAACACTGTCTTCAGTAGTTTCACAACTACTGATGACAAACACCATGTCCTCAGTTGTTTCACCACCTGAAGTCAAAACTGTCTTCAGTAGTTTATAACTACTGATGACTAAATCAGAGACTTCAGCTGTTTCAACGTCTGCCGGTTAAAACCAAGTCTTTAGTTGTTTTATAAACAACTGCTGATCACACCAATACGGTCAGTCATTTCAAACCTCTGAAAGTTAATACCACGTCATCAGTAGTTTCAACAAATGATGACTAACACCAAAACCTTCAGTCGTTTTCTAACCCTACCCTTTAAATACCTTATCCCACCTTCAGAGTTTTTCTCTCCTCTCTTCTCAAACCTAACGTTCAAAAACTCTGTAACCTCTCTTCATCAATGGCGACCATGCAACTAAAACCACGACACAACTGTGTCGCACATCTCACAAAATCGCCATACTGGACCAAGTTTCACAACGCCATTGATTTAATGGTTCAGTCACCTTACCAAACGGCTTTTCTGTTAAATCCCCACCATATATGCCGAATCTCTTAACCAATTCTGGACAAACGTCACTCTTGTCTCTGAGGAGAATGACACAGAGTCTCTTCAATCGTTTGTCCATCGTCAAAAGTGGTCATTACTCCAGACACACTCTTCGCCAAACCCTCAATCTGGATGATGCCACTTTCCCAACTGGTTATCCAAAGGGCACAACAGATCTATCATTTGCCCACCATGGATACCAAGGTAACCTGAGTGCATCTACCATATTGAAGAAACATTTCCAGGATGCCGAACGTCTCATCTTTCATATGGTAAATGTCTGCCTTGCCCCCAAGACTTCATCATGGGATCAAATGTCCACAAGGTGGCAACAGGTAATGTACTCCATCCTTGAGCAACAACCTTTAAATTTTTCTAAATACTATTTTAGAGCTCAAGGATATGGCCCAAAAACAACTTGCTAACCGTTGGATATTATATCCTCGGTTCATAATGGCCATAATTGAAAACCAGCTTCAAGCTGAGGGACTTGTTGGCCTGGGAGTCCCTGCTATGGCTGTATTGCCTGAAGTATACTCCCGGCACAACTCTGACCAATCACTAAAATGGCTGCCAAGCTGCGCAAACCCACGCAGCTGGAACCCACAGCCACCACCACCAGATCCAGAGTCCCCACCACCCCAAACGCCCCAAAACAGCTATTCAGGGAGATGAGTCCCCTGAAGATGCTCCTGTACCACCAAGGCAGGATATACTTGCTGGTTTAAACCCCCAGCAGTATCAAGACTCTACCAGCCACAGCCGCTCAGGATTCCTCTCAAAAGGAGCCTGCAGCAACCAAAGAAGGGGTACCCACTAATCTGGAATCTTCCTCATTTGAGGAGATTGCCATTGAAGAGCACCATTCTCCCCAGGTGCATACTGCTTTTACCCCATCTCCCCATGCAAATGCCCCCCAAAGTCCAACCATTATAATTGCAAACGTGCTGACTCAGCTGCATGCCTCTCCTCCTCCCCACCAACACCAACAAAGGGGACAACCACAGCCATTGAGGAAGAGGATCAACATGCTTCTGACAACCCACAGCACCGGGGTTTAAATGTTCTGTCTCCTGGTGTGGATATGGAGATCAGAATATCTGGTGAGGCTGCCACCCTCTTCTGAATCAGCACATGATCAGACTGAGGCTGGTAACATTGCTAAGACCTCACCAGAGGCAACAGCTGATGAAGGACATCGTCCTGAGGCTGGAAGTCCCCAGTTCCAAGAAAAAGGGCACATGCTAAAACTGGTCTACACCCAGTGCATGTACATCCTGCTACAAGCAGGAGGTCAGGTGATTCAGCATCTGCTGATGATGACCTGGGCTTCTTTTATGATGTTCTGGCCCAGAACACAATTCTTGAGGAAGAAGTCCGTAGACTACAAAGACTACTTGACCAATTCTCTCAAGAAGCAAGTCCATCTGATCCCCACCAACATAAACCCACAGATGGCACCTTCACCTGAAGGTCTCCCACACACTCAGCCACTCAAAACTTCCAACCCACCAGCCTCTATTTCTGGCACTGCTTCTCAGGGACAGAACCCCTCTGAGCAAACAGCTGCTATCTTCAGCAATCCCTACCTCTCATCACCCCAATGATCACAGACATTGTGATCAAAACCATGGATGAGAGGCTTCCCTCAATCATACAACCCCTGGTGGAGGAGACTTGTGAGCACAAGGCTTTCTACTACTCAAACCCTTGCAACCAATGCAACCAAAAAAGGGGGAGTCAGTCAGTGAAAGCAAAGAGGAAGAGCATACTGAAAGAAAGGAGACTGAAGGAAGAGGAGTTTGTGAAGGAGACTGAGAAGGAAGAGGAGTTTGTGAGGGACAAGAAGGAAGAGGAGTTTTGAAGGGAGCCGACATTGATCAAGTGGTTGAAAGTCACAAAGACTTTCATATCACATATAAGAAGAGGAAGGTTGAAGGAAAGAAAAGAACTCCAACTCGATGAGATGATCAAAATGGCGGATGCTACACATAGTAAATCAATGGACTCCATTATTGATCAACTGTATAGACAAGGGTTCGATACTGCACAGCTTGACTCAGAGATTAGGAGACTTGAAGTTGAAGAAATTAACTCAAGATGGGCAAGTTATGATGCATTAGAAAGAGAGAGACTAGAGATCATGATCAGATTCATTGCAAAGTACCTTGGGAGATCATTGATCGAGATTAAGTCATGGACCAGGGACAGTATCTTGGCAATAACCACCAAGATCTGTACGTCTGAAGCATACACTAAGGGATTGGTGATTGAAGCACTAAATGAGGCAGGTGCTGGGAACAGAAATGAACTAGCAAAACACTCAAAAGCCTCACTCACTACAAGAATGCTAGAACAACCTGCAAAACTTCCCACTTCAAACCACCACTACCACAACCCATTAAACCCAACTCCTTTACCCTCAAAACCAACAGCCGATGATGCACCCAAGAAGAAGAAGAAAGGATGTTGAGGCTAGAAGAAGAAGAAGAAGAGGATGATCAGGAAGAAGATAGGCTGCCTCTTTCCGCAGTCCTAACTTTGTCTAAAGCCAACCTATGCCCATCACTCCCACCTCACAGATGGAAACAGTGAGAGTAAAGATAGAAGAAGAACAGCTGCAAAGGCTTCATGATGATGAGATGCTGAAAAGCATAGACAAAACTTATGCTGCTTCTTCATCAATAATCAGTATGAAGAAAGAAGCTCTGAGATTGTACACCCTTGCTAACACATTTCAATATCAAAAGGAAAGGTGAGAATATGGCCTGATCCTAGGGTGGCTCACAGAATTGTGAAGAAAGACATTCCTGCGAGATACAAGGGCCAAGTAAAAGGATCGTAGATGAAGAGATCACAGTGGTCCTGGTAGTATCACCCTGGAAATTGTAGAAGATTCAAGAAGGCCTATGAGACTAAACCACCACCCCAAAAGATGTTAGAGAACAGAGTAATTAAAAAGGGGTTAGTCTACCAGAAGCTTGAGAACTTCAAACAAAATGAGCTCAGTCTGTTACTTGAAGGTACTCACCTAGATGAGTTTGCATACAGACAGATTACAACAATTGAGCTCAAAAATGGCAAACAGGCTAAGTACATTACAGAGCTGTATGGGCGTGAAGGATTGTTTGATGATGAAGCTGAAAATCTTACCATGAAAGAACAAATTATGTTTCTCAGAGCATACACCAGAGAATCCTACAGGCTTATACATGGGAAGTAAGTCTTATGGATGGGGGAACAGCTCAGTGTCCAATTCCCCAATACAGAGCTCCCATCCATACATTGCCAACCAAATCATCAGAGACTCATTCCCAGGCCAGTGCTTATAATGGGTCATCTTCTCAACTGATCAAGAAGGAAAAAGACCAACCATTCTGCCAACAATAAGTGGGACCTCAATAAAGTTAAAGGTTTTGGCTGCATTGGTTCAGGGGGAGTTTGTTGGACCAAAAGAACCAATGAGCCGGATCAGAAAAACCTTTAAGTCCCACAGACGTCACAACAACCGCTGAAGTCCACAACAGCTGAAGACAACAACTGATTACAAAGTCTGAAGACAAGTGCTGAACACAAAGTCTGAAGACACAAGTGCTGAAGACAAAGTCTGAAGACAAGTGCTGAAGACAAAGTCTGAAGACACAAGTGCTGAAGACAAGTGCTGAAGACAAAGTCTGAAGACACAAGTGCTGAAGACAAAGTCTGAAGACACAAGTGCTGAAGACCAAGTATCAGACGTTGTCATAACAGCTGAAGAGGACTTCTTCAGTAGTTGTGACGGTTTACTTTCAGTAGTTTTATGTTTTCAGTAGTTTTGTAAAACGACTGAAGAGCTTGTTCTTCAGTCGTTGTAGTTTCAATAGTTTAGTTTTAGTAGTTTTATATTTTGTACTTAGCACTTTGATATGTTCTCAGTAGTTGTGAACATTTCAGTAGTTTGTTAAGTGTTAGTTATTTTTGTAATAGATCTGCCAGTTGTCACTATCCCGTGATAACAGCAGTGATTGCACTCTATATAAGGAGTGTCAACCTTATGGTAAATGTGAATGAGTCAGCAGAAATATTTGTTATAATTGAAACATTCCTTGTCATAGAAATATATTCTCTCGTATTTGTTTTTAATGCATACGAATATCAAATTCTTGCTACAATTTGTCTAATTCTTGATCTTATTCCGCTACGTTGCACTCTAATCCATCGAACTTGTGATCACTGATCCTGACAACTTACAACTCTGCACTGAAGCTAATCGTATATTAAAACAAAATGAGTGCAGTTTTAAAGAAAAGATAGAACTTTTGGATAAACAACTAAGGGAAACTAAGGTTGTTGCCTTAAATAAATCTAATGATTGAAAGTTTTACTTAAATTCATTAGAAGAAACCAAAAGAAGAGAAAGCAGTTTTGGAAGTCGAGGTTAATTCATTAAAACAAAAACTGCATAGTTGGGCTAGTTCTTCTCACATAGTACAGAACTTAGTGAAAGAACGAAACAATAGGGAAAGTTTGGGATACAAAGTCGTGCGACCACCACATGAGATCCTTTTGAATTCAAAATGTAGACCTATTTAGAACAACCCAATTAAGGATCATGTGGTGTCTACTCCTCTAGTTAGTGATCCTGATTCCACGAGTAAGACTGTGAAATCTAACACTAAATACAAGGAGGCTACTTTGAAAGCAAAAGGCAAGATGCCAGTTGAGAATTTGAATGATGCATTCAAAAGGGTTAATGTAAGGTCAGGTTCACCAACGTTCATTTCAGAACCCAAAATGACTAAACCAGTTAACCACAAACGTATTAATCATCAAAGTCCAACCAAAGTGCAAGTTAAAGATGTTCAAAATGTTAAAACAATTCAGTGTGTTAATAAGGATGAAACATCTAAAGAGTAGTGACAAAACCAAACCAGAAACATCTCATACCTTCACTAAACTCAACATCACACAAAAGTTCTCTCCAATCTGTAAAAGGGAGATCTTGCTACAATTGGGGAAAACGAGGACATATTTCTCCTAATTGTCCTTATTATCAGACACCCAAAAAGAAAATTGAACTTTTTGATGCAAAACCAAGTTTTTCTAAATCGAGATCTAATACTCCACCTAAGAGTATTAGTGAACCTAAAGTTCAAATAATAAGCCAGTCGTTTGTTTATCACAAACAGGCCTTACACAAAACTGGCTTATAGAGAGAAAAATCAAGTATAGGGTCTGATAGTCAGAACGTTAAGAAGAAAGATATGTCCTCATCCTCTAAAGGACAATGGGTTGAGTTTATGATGTGTGATTCCTCCGGGTCACCCAAGCCACTTAAGGTAGGATCCCAAACCTAAACTAATCATTTCTTTTGTATGTGCAGGGTGTCCGCTACAGCGCTATCCCTAATACCTGGATTATTGATAGTGGGGCGTCCAGGCACATGACAGGGAATTCGTCTCTCCTTTTCAATGTCAGACAAATTAAAGGGGGACATGTTTCATTTGCTGAGAATAAAGGAGGTTACACCACCGCTCTAGGCGAAGTGGGAAACGAGAAAGTGAAGTTTGATAAGGTCAACTACGTTCAACAACTATAGAACAACTTACTTTCAGTCTCCTAGATCTGTGATAAAGGATTTAAAGTTGTATTTGACAACAAGAAGTGCTACATGTTGAAAAAGGACTATGTGATCGAGGAGGATAAAGTTCTTATGTCAGCTTCAAGATATAACGACTTGTATGTTTTGGATTTATCAAAAGCCTTCACAACTTATCACACTGTTCAATGCTTCCTCTCAAAAGCAACTGAGAAGGATTCAATCTCCTGGCATAGGACAATAGGACACATTAATCCAAGGAGATGAATCATTTAGTTCAAAATGATTTAGTGAACGGAGTAACTGTCAAGAACTTCCAACTTCCAGATTTTTGTGTAGCATGTAAGAAAGGGAAACAGACCAAGAAGTCTCACAAGTCAAAGAAAGTTCAATCAATTGATCTTCCTCTTGAGCTTCTACACATGGATTTGTTTGGCCTTATCAGTACAAAGGGCATTGCTGGAGATATGCATTGCTTTGTAGTAACGAATGATTACTCAAGATTCTCTTGGGTGATGTTTCTGAAAGCCATATCAGAAACTTTTGAATCATTCAAACATCTAGTTACTACTTTGGAATCACTCTAAATTTGAAAGTAAGGCAGATTCGATCAAACAACGGCACAGAGTTCAAGAATCAGTGGATGGAGGCATACTGTAGAGAGAGAGGAATCGTTCATCGATTTACCTCTGCCTACACTCCACAGATGAATGGCGTTGCTGAAAAGAAAAATCGGAGTCTGATAGAGACTACCAGGACAATGCTAGCCGACTCGAAACTGCCTATTCAATTTTGGAACGAGGCAGTGGCTAATGCTTGTTACATGCTCAATCGAGTCTTAGTGGTCAAACGACATGGAAAAACTTGTTATGAACTTCTCCAGCGGCGTAAACCCAGCCTGGATTATCTAGAACCGTTTGGCGCACCGTGCATGCTTCTGAAGAAAACTCAGTTAGGGAAATTTAGTGAGAAGGCAGAAGAAGGTATCTTTCTCGGATACAACATACCAGACAAGAGAGTTTATAACAACTCAACGGGTCAGGTAGAAGTGTGGTGCAAATTGATGTTCAAAGATACACCACCCCCTGTTGGAAAAGGACCCTCATTCTTCATTGAGTATGATGGATTCTTCAAGTCCTTCAAACTACTGCCTTCTCCCAATGATGATGAGCTTTCTGCTAAGATGATGTACGATATTCTGAACACTCCACTACCAGATTCAACATCAACGGCTCCATTAGATGATACTTCTAGCCCTTCAGGGGGAGAGCTTGAAGTAAAAGATTCTTCTTCTGATGATGAAGCAGTTGAGACTGCAAATATGAACAGGAGGAACAGGTTCCCACAAATGAAAGTACACAAGCATCACATCCTGTTGCATCTGACACTTCGGAACCACATACTCCAACAGCTTCAGCTACTGAAACTAGGTTTCACAATCTCGATAATGAGGTAGTTGTTCCCACCACTCCTGGATCCCGGATTAATGTTTATCATCCCTTGGACAACGTCATTGGAGATGTTCGATCAGGAGTACAAACCAGAAATCAGCTATACTCGGCTGATTATGCCTCATTTATGGAAGATATCTTCACGATGGTGCATATTGATTTTTTGTGTCTCAATTTGAGCCAAAATATGTGAGTGAAGCCCTAAACGATGAGGCATGGGTCAGTCCAATGCAAGAAGAACTCCTACAGTTCAAGTAGTTAGGAGTATGGACCCTTGTGGACAGACCAAAAGGTGATAAGGTGATTGGCACGAAATGGGTCTTGAAGTGCAAGAAAGATGACCAAGGGGTCATAATTCGGAATAAGGCTCGGCTTGTGGTTCAAGGGTTCAGACAAGTCGAAGGCATTGACTACAATGAACTGTATGCACCTGTGGCTCAGATGGAAGGAATTCGTATCTTTCTAGCCTATGCATCCTACATGAAGATTAAAGTTTATCAACTAGATGTAAAAAGTGCATTCCTTCATGGTGAAATCCGTGAGACAGTCTACGTCAGTCAACCCGAAGGATTCGAGGATCCTTATCATCGGGATAGAGTTTACAAACTGGAAGGCTCTCTACGGGCTCCATCAAGCCCCTAGAGCCTGGTATGAGAAACTCTAAACTCATCTAGTTAAACATGGTTTTCGCAGAGGAGTTATTGACTGTACGTTATTCATCAAAGAAAAAGATGGTGATTTACTGCTGGTACAGATATATGTTGATGACATAATCTTCGGTTCCAAGAATGAAGAATTATGTAAAGAATTTGAATCTGTAATGAAAGCAGAGTTTGAGATGAGTGCTATGGGGGAGATGAAGTTCTTCCTTGGACTACAGGTGGATAAGACACCCAAAGGAATCTTCCTGCATCAGACAAAATATGTAGGTGATATCCTCAGTCGGTTCGACATGGAAAATGCTTCGGTTGCTGGAACTCCACTTGCCACTAACCATGTTGTGGCACCCAACGAAAATGGTGATCTGGTTGATGCTACAATGTACAGAGGAATGATCGGATCCCTAATGTACCTTACAGTCTCTCGTCCTGATATTATGTACGCAATGTGTCTTTGTTCCAGATATCAGGCAAAACAAAAAGTGAATCATCTCATCGGAGTTAAACGGATCTTTCGTTATCTGAAGGGTACACCAACACTCGGTTTGTGGTATTGTAAGACCCCGTTCCCGGGAAGCCTCACAGTTGGTTAATCATAGCATAAAATCAGTTTAATAATAAAACATTGCAGCGGAAATAATTAGACATTCATTTAAAACTTAGAAACCATATTGTACTCATACATTTGTCCTTTAATTTCAAACAAAACATGTTACTTGTTCTTAAATTACAATAAAGATTTCATAAATAATAATGCCATCCATAGCTCCCCAAGTAGCTCCGTGTGCCATCCTCAGCATCAGCGTTTACCTGCCAACTATTATGCATAAAAGTCAGCTTCGCTGAGTGAGTTCTAGTTTTAAATAATATAATAAAATATAAACTTTATCCTTCATATAATGACCATGCATACATCATAGCACATAACATAACTTGCATCATAATAAGCATGTTCATTATCTTTCATTCTTTCATTATCTTTCACTTTCATCATAAACGAGATTGCACAAAGCAAGAGCTCCATGTTGATTGACAACAAATGCCAATCCCTGTCGGTACACATGAATACGGTAGCTAACCCCCGACAGTTGATCCACACTGCAAGGCACATAGCCCGCTCATGAATACAGATCCATCATCATACATCAGACTCACATACGTGAAGTCTATCATAGTGCTTGCAAGACTTTTCATCATCAAACGGGCCCGGGGCTAACATTCATTAAGTTTCGCTTTTCATTAATATCATCTTCCACTTTAGTATATAATACTTAATTTATCAAGTACACAACATAGCAAGTACTAATCATCATAAACATAACCGACCCGCCGCGGGACAGCGGGGGTTCGGGGACGGCAACCCCTGACAGCGGGGTCCTAGGGGCAGCAGCCCCTAGTGGGGTCCAAGGGGCCACACCCCTGGTGGGGCCGGGCTGCCAGGTCAGCGCGAAAAATTTTTATATTTAAACATTTATATAGCACATTTACTTAAGGAAAAAATGTTCTTCCTGTTAAAATCCCTTAAAATCTTGGTCATTCAAGAACATAAATTTAGTATGCATAATAGCCCCAAAATATGGAAAACTTATAAATAGGGGATCTAGAACTCACTACACAACCTGCAGATAAGTTAACACTCTAAGGGGTTAATTTTCTGCCTAAATTCGCTGGTAATTTCGCTGCAAGATCAGCAATTTCGCAGCTAGATTCGCCAATACTTTCGCTGCTAGTTTCACCAGCAGTTTCGCTGCTAGTTCCGCTACCACATTCGCTGGCAGTTTCGCTGGCATCTTCGCTGCCAGTTTTGCTGCCAGTTTCGCCCAACTTTTGTTGGAAAAACATGTCTGCGAAACTACCTGCGAAACTATAGTTTCGCAGAAAGTCCTCATAGTTTCGCTGATTGAATATGCAAATTCGCTGGATGAACATACAGTTTCGCAGATCGCATAAAATTACGAACCAGACCGTTTTTAACCCAAAATCATAACTTTTTACGTCCAATCTCTTAGTTTATCATCCATGAGGCTAAATCTAAGCTTTATACATGTTTTCATACGTAAAAATGTGACCTTTATGCGATTCTTTGCAACTTTTCAAAACCCAAAACCCTAGAATCCGGGTTTGATCTACATAAGGGTTTAGAGGTCGATTATTACCTGGATTTGTTGCTTCTTTCTTTGATCTTGTTGCTCCAACACCCAGATCTTCAATCTCTTCACCTTAGAAGCTTCAAATCTTGAGTTTTCTTCACTTTCTCTCTCTACTTTCTCTCTCTATGAATTTTGGTGGCTATGGTTGTAATGAGGAAGATGAAGCTGGTTTTGGGTGCTTAAGGGCTGATTATGGGCCTTTAATCCCATAGGCCACCACCCAATAAGCCTAATTTTAGCCCATGACCATTTCTTTACCTTATTAAAATACCCAATAATTAAGCCCATTATCCTTAATGACTCATTTCGACTTTTCGGGGTGTTACAGGTATCCTCATGATGATAACTTTAAGCTTACAGCGTATAGTGACTCGGACTATGGTGGTTGCAAGATGAATTACAAGTCAACATCTGCGGGATGTCAGTTCTTTGGTAGGCGGTTAGTCACCTGGCAGTGTAAGAAGCAGACATCAGTTGCTCTGTCAACTTGTGAAGCTGAATATGTTGCTGCTGCAAGTTGCTGTTCTCAAATCATTTGGATTTAACAGCACGCGCGACTACGGTTTGCAATTTTCTAACACCCCTATTTTTGTTGATAATTCTGCTGCTATTGCTGTCACCAAAAATCCAGTCCAACATCCTAAAACTAAACATATCGGTATTAAATATCACTTTATACGTGACTGTTTTGAAAAGCAATTAATCGATTTTGTTAAAATTAATATGGATTTTCAACGCGCCGACCTCTACACAAAAGCATTTGATAAACCGAGGTTTTTATATCTTTTAGAGGTTAATGGCGTGAAAAAGAAAAGTGATGTGATTCTAGAAGAAGAAAGTGCGTAGTCCGACATTTTTTGTTTTTTGTTTCTTTGTATTTTCTTTTATTTATTTTATTTTCCTGTCTATTAAAATCCAAAAACACAAAAATATTTTCAGGTTTAGAATTTTAGGGGGAGAATATGTTAGTTTAGTATTTAATTCGTGCTGTATTTAATTACTTAAAAAAACGAGGGAGGAGGGCGGCTTAGCTAAGAGAAATTAAATCAAATCTGTGATTCCGATTCAATGCTTATCGAAAATGATAGTACACAGGGAACAAATTGTTTGGGACCTCAAAAGCACTTAAATGATTAAGATGCCAAATTCAAAGTATAAATCTGAGAAGTTTAAGCAAAATAAAAGGAAAAATGATAGTAAAACTAGTCTGCTACTGAGGTAACATAGAGAAAGTAGACCTTGAGGTTGCTAGTCTATTGTATGATGTGTCGGTAGATTCAACACAATAGATGAGTAGACCTTATTGTTGACTTAAATTCAAACTAAATTGTTCAACCTGCTGTGGGTTCCCATCTTATCCCTGGTTAACACAATCAACGTATTTCCAATAAGGGGTGACGAGCAAAATAAACGCCACAAATGTGTGCGGATGACCATAAAGTTGAGCAAAGCACATGAAAAAATGTTAAGCGCAATCAAGCTAATGACTAATGTTGTTGGTGCGTTACGTGCAAAAAGAAAAGAAAATTGCTCTCACAAGAAGATAGGTTGTGTGCCTCTCTGCTGTGCGATGGCACTGACCTAAGGATAAGCATAACCTAAATATTCTAGAATGCATTGTTGTTTGCGCCTCTCTGCTGTGCGATGGCACTGACCTGAGGCTTGGCATCTCTTTGAAAGCTCTTAGAATAGTCTCTTCTTGTCAAATACCCGTAGACCGCTCAAAAATCTCCTGAGGAATGTTGATTACCATATAAGTATGGGATCCAAAAATGCCTGTTGAAATAATATAACCTAACCTCATCACCAGTGTGAGTCAAAAATCTGTGTATGGATTTAAGAGGACAAACATACTGAAAATCATCGTGGTTGCAATTCTTGACAGTCAAAATCATTGTGTGCATCTTATAGCTCTAGTATGATTTCCTAAAATTGCTATTGACTCTCGGTCAAAACAAGATTCTAGCATCAATATGTTTTATTAAAATGTCCCAAATGATTCTGAATGATCAAACTAACACAAAGCTGTGCTGTTCAGGAAGAAAAATCTGCTAGACGGTTTTCTAAAAGATATTAATCCATCTCTAATCAAAAACCCAAAAATATGTCTTGTTCTTTCTTTGATTTCAAGTTGTTTTTCTATTTTTCTAGTTTTTTCGTTAGGTAAAATTCGTACTATACAACTAGATGAATTCTGTGGATCACTCACTAAAAGGGGTCACGTCTGAGGTGATCAAATGGTTTTAAATTAAAAGGATCACATCTGAGGTGATCAAAGGTTTTCAAATTAAAAGGATCACATCTGAGGTGATTAAATGGTTTTAAATTAAAAGGATCACGTCTGAGGTGATCAAATGTGTGTCAAACTAAAAGGTCAGGTCTGAGATGATCATTGTGCATAAGTTATATCAAAAGGTAAAACTTTAAGTGTGTGAAAGTGTCTGAGGTCAAACTCATAAGATGAGCCAATCGCACGATTGAATCATAAGTATGAGCCAATCGCACGATTGGACCATAAGTATGAGCTAATCGCACAATTGGACCATGAGTACGAGGCAATCATACGATTGGACCATGAGTATGGAACATCCATACGAATGGATCACTAGAATGAACCATTCGTACGACTTGATGAAGGAGTATGAGCCAGTCGCACGACTGAACCCCAGTCGCACGACTAAAGCATGAGTATGGGCTCAGTCGCACGACTAGAACATGCGTATGGGTCCAGTTGTACGATTGAACATTAAGACAGTATTAAAGAGGGGTAAGTCGGTCGCATTTCTCACCACCCCTCAAATCATTCAAAAACCTGCTCATACGTAGACACCCTGCCAAAATTTCATCTCACCTTGATTTCTTGCCGATTGTGTTACTAACCGATCTATTGTTCATCTACAGGTATTGTGGGACTGAAATCGATCAAAATGACAGGTGAAAGCAAACCCTAAATGACCAAATTGCCTAAAATCAAGAAATCAGTTAAACCCTAAAAATAGACCACTTAAATGGACATTAAAGTTGACTTAAAGGGTATTAAGTGCTATTTAGAGTCTATGCGAACCTAATGAGTCTAAACACGACGTCTAACATCAAGTTTTGACCAAGATTCATGGTCGGAGTGTCGCACAGAGCCTTCTGCGAATGGACACTCCGAATGAACTTCAGTCGCACGATTGAGCCAGGCAAAAGATTCATTCGCACGATTGAATCATTCGGTGACTCAGTCGCACGACTGACTCAACTACATGGCTTAAGACACGACTAAGTTCAGTCGCAAGCTCAATCGCATGACTAAACTCAGCCGCATGCTCAATTGCACGACTGAACTCAATCGCAAGCTCAATCGCACGACTGAACTTAGTCGCAGGCTCAATCGCACGACTGAACTCAGTCGTATGGTTAAGTCGCACGACTGAGCCAGTTTGATCAAAACAGTTTAAGTTTCTAGTGTCTTCTGTTATGCACATCTCTAATGTATATATTTATAGTGTTACAGAAACGTGGGTGATAGATGGACGATGACCCCCAAGCACAACATCTGTGCTCACTTGGATGCCACCACTCAGAATGCTTCTGAGTTTGCTGGGATTATTGCATTTCTTAGGAAATCGAGGATCTTCAAAGCTATTTCGACACCATGCACACCTTAAAGATCCATACAACATGCATTTTGGGAAAGCGCCAGGGTTGACTGGTCCGTTGAGCCACACTGTATGCGGAGCTCCATATTTGGATAAGAGATCGAGATCACTGAGGATAATTTAAGGTGGGTCTTAGATTTGGGTGAGGACGGAGCCTACCCAACTAAGCTACATCCCCTAACGGTCCGGGGATGCTTTTTGAGGATTAAGTACGCCGGTGACATAAATGCATGTGTACTGAACAAGAGTAACATGTGCCCGCAATTCAAATACTTGGCACATGTGATCATTAAGTGTATAGCCTCCAGACGGGGAGGATTTGACGAAATGTCCGACCAAATCCAGAATGCATACGTTGCACTAGTACTGAACCATCCGTTCAGTTTTTCACGCATGATCCTCACCTACTTGATAGAGAACCTCGAGGCAAAGGGAAAGGAACGCTTTTGTATGTACCCACGGTTTCTGCAGATGATTATTGATGAGAAGCTTCCTATGCTGCCAAAGGAGAAAGATGATGCAGTGGTGCTTGAGGTAATGGATGATACTACTTTGGGTAGAATGAAGGTCTACCGGGGTAAGCAAGTGAAACCCCCGGTGAGGAGACTATTTGGGCACCTAGCAAGAGAAGAATATGTGGCGCTCGCTCGAAGGAAGTGGCGTCACGACGATAGTGACTCCGACGTCGAGCCCATCATGGCACCCAAAGATGAAGAAGACGACGATGACGACGATGATCAAGGTCAAGGTGGTGAGTCACCTAGTGGACCTGAAAGTGCTGCCTTCCACCAAGACTTCTTAGTTGATCAGGATAAGGACTCAGATGAAGAGCCTTTGGTGAGGACTGTTGGGAGTAGGGTCGTGGCCATAGGGAAAGGCATAGAGGCAGTAGGGGGACGCCAGGCTGAGTCTAGGGGTGCTCCTGATGACGTTACTGATCCTACATACACCCCTGACCAGTCCAGCAACCAAGGGGGAGCCCCTATTGCTAAGGGCTCTAGGAAGAAGAGGATGGCTCATCCCCACGGGAAAAAGGGAAAGAGGCTGAGGTTTATAGTGATTATATCTTCTGCCACAGCCACCACCACTTTCACAACTACCACATCACCTACCACCACCACCAGAGCTACTACTTCCACCACCACTCCTCCCACTACCACTATCACTACTCCCACTACCACTACAACAGCCACTCCACCACATCCCACTCACATTCCACGCCCATATTCACCACATCTACCACCACTACCACCACCCACCAAGCCGGGACATCCACCCAAGCCCCGATGACCCATGATTCCACTCTACCCACAGTTGGGTTAGAGGAACAGCTGGCTAACCTCAACACATTGGTGCTAAAGCTGTTAGCGACAGATCACATGAGGGCAAATCAGATTAATCAGCTGATAGCGATCAACAACGCCCAAGGAAAGCAGATTACACAACTAACTGAGAAGAGTGATCAGTATGAGAGGGCTTTAGGTCGAGCTCACAATGCGTTGACTAGTCAAAATGAGTTGGTGATGGTGTCAGTCAAGAGGGTAGAGGAGCTTGAGAAGAAAAATAAGAAGATACTCCTAAAGCTTAAGGGATCAAAGAGCGAGCCATTGAAGATAAAAGATGGTGATGATGGTGATGATGATGATGATGATGATGATGATGGTGATAATGAAGATGAAGATGATTCTGAAGAAAATATTAAGGAGTGAGGATCGAGCGGAAAAGATTATGAGGATGATGATGATCAGGAAGGTGATGCACCTACGTCAGCCTGAAATCCTCAAGCTCAGGAGAGGCGTACTAAGCGAAACCAAGATCAAGGAGCCTCATCCTCCGCTCCTCCAGCTGAAGAACCCACTATTCAAGACAAAAGTAATGATTAGGTGTTTTTGTATTTAAAAACTTTTGTACTTGAATTATATATTACATTAATATAATTAACCATCATCTATGTGTGTTTATGTTTAAATGTTTTATATGATGACTTATGTGTGATGTGATTAATGTTTAATCAAACAAATGAAGCTCAAGAGGCAGATGAGTATGATGTCCAACCCCTTCAGCAGGTCACTCAATTAACCATGATTCTTGACTTGCAAGGGATAGTCAGGAGATCTGTGAGCTACACTCCAGAAGAGGGAGAGATCATACATGAGTTAACGGATGAATAACTTGCTGAAATATTCAGGCTGAATCCTGATGAGCTGGTAAAAGATGCTCCAAAAGTTGATGTGGCTAGTGATGATGAGCTGAACAATGTTGATGAAATTGAGATCGAGGACGTCACAGCTGAACATTATCCAGAGTACACTGACCACAAAGATAATGTTATACCCAACTTGGGTGATACTTTTGGTAGTGCTACATTTGAGAAGCTGGATGAAGTGGAGAATGAAAAGGAGAAAGAAGAAAGCTCAGCCCAAGCTTCGGACGCTAATGTTGACTTGAAGAAAGCTGAATGGGCAGCTTGTTTTGCAGAGATGAAACCCCAACACGTGCCACCAAAGCAGAATGCCTACACAAAGCTCTACAAAGTCAAAAGACATTAGAAAGTGTCAGGCAAGATTATAGCGTGGGCATATTTTGAAGACTTGGAAGTATATGCTGTAAAGAGGGAGAAAGGGATCGAGTACTTTAGATACCCTCATGATCTGAAAACTCTCCTTGGTTTTGAGCTCAACCATCTGGCATGTTTAGATCTTCTGTATGCTAATCCAAGGAAGATGTCAGGATGGTTCGAGGCTGCATTAAATGAAGAATACCACACCAGATGGGTAAACTTCAGACCTCAACAACCTAAGAGGTTCATTCATAAGACTGAAGTGGATCCCATATCTAGAAAACCTAAAGTGGTGCTGAAGTGGAGTCCCCCGCGCACAATGTCCATGATTCCCTTACGGGAAATGCCTCAGGACTTCACTCCACACTTTAAATGATGGTATTACGATTGGAAGACGGGCAAAGCTGTCATAGTATTGAACAGAGATGGAAAGATTGATACTATCCGGGTATTTGACCCAATGTGGCTTACAAACTTGTCGGCTGAAGATGTCTACATATTATACAAGTGGCCACTGTTCTATGACACGCAAGACATTGTACAAGCTCTCTAGTTTCAACACGTGATAAGACTCTGCTTTGCATTTGAAATACATGCAGGAGTTACCAAAGAGGAGAAGTACAAGAAGTTCCAAGAACATGTGAAGAGTGTTAGACGATAGAGGAAACTAGGACCAAGCGGGAGTTTGTAGATGCATATGTTCCTAGTTTATGAGCTTAAATGTAAAAGTCTTTCATGTCTTACTCATATGTAATGAAATGGTTCAATGAAATATGAAATGTGATTTGATGTTTATTTATCTTTGATTCATATGTATAAACTTCTTACATAGGTTTGAGGTTGTTGTAAACAAGTCTAAGTCAATGATGATTGAGTATTATGTACAACCTAGTCGGGTGATTATTCATGCTAATGGACCATAAGACCATACGCATGAATACATCATGCTTATGGACCAGTCGCACGACTGAACTAGGAGACTAGATCAGTCGTACGATTGAGACATAAGATTGACTCAGTCGTACGATTGACACATAAGATTGACTCAATTGCATGATTCAGTCGCACGACTGAACCATGCGAATTGTTCAGTCGTACGAATGAAAAACCCTAACCTATAAATATCACCTAATTCGTGGAAAACTGAAACAATTCGAATCACTTGAAGAGATCTTGCGAATACACATAAACCCTAGCCGTCCAGAACGTCCCAAACAGCCTGTCCAAGTTTATAGTTTGTTCCTGATCGATTCCTACTCGTTCTTATGTCGATCGGGTTATCGTTCTCACTGATTGGATCGCCAATCAAATAGGATTCCGCACTATTTGATCTGGTATAAACAAAGAATCAGTTAGTACTCCGTCGGTACACGGTCCCTAACAAGTTTTGTTGGAGCATATATTGTCATATATAGCGTGTCCGTCGCTTGACGAATAGTCTAGGCTTAATGTAATACACCTGATATGTTGTAAACACATGAAACTGAGTCATTCGCAGGAGCATATGCGAATGAGACTCAGTCGTACGACTGAGCCATGCTAATGGACCAGTCGTGCGACTGAGAGATGCTATTGGGCCATCCGTAAGACTGAACCATAAGTATGGTCCAGTTGTACGATTGAACCGTACACATGGTCCAATCGTACGAATGGGCCCAGTCGCATCTGATATGGTCTGTGGCCTATAAATACCAGTTTCATTGTGTAGAGAGGAAAAGGTTTTGAGAGTGTGCCCGGGGCCTAGGTGCTGCCGGATGAGAGGGGAGATCATGCTCGATCTTCCTTTGCCGAGAATCGTGATTCTTCTGTTTAACGAGCATGTAATCGTTAGGTTTTATCAATGAAGCCATTCTATTATTGTTCGTTCTCTTGTTTGTCTCTTGGCTTTTTCCTTCCGTCAAGAACACGCTCGGATGTCAACCGATCCAACGCCTTCACAATTGGTATCAGAGCCAATTACAGCAACCCGAGCTCTTGATTTCTGGATCTATATTATGTTCTTTGACGTTAAACCCACTTCGTGTTCTTCGTGTTTTGCTCAGATCTTGTTACGTGTGTTGTTTCTTGGTGAAAATCGAACTCGGAACCACGTTCTTATCACCCTTGCGAATCTTATGATGTCTATTTTGTTTCGGTTCTTGTAAAATTCATCAGATTAGGGTTTTTGGCAACCATGGCGATTGCATATCTGAAAATCTACGTGCAGATCCGCTCATGCGACTGGACCATGCGACTGGACTAGTCTTATGTCCAGTCATACGACTGGACCAGTCTTATGTCTAGTCATGCTACTAGATCAGTATTATGACCAGTCACACGAATATATCATTCGTATCATCGATTCACACGAATGTGATATTTGTCCTCCATGTCATACGAATGAACGGTGTTCCAGACCAAAAAAAACAAAAAAAACAAAAAAAACAAAAAACAAAAAACAAAAAAAATCCTGGAACTGCCTCTTGCACCGATTTGAGGATGAGCAAAGCACATTCACCGTCAGAATCTTTTGTCAAATAAGTTCAATGGATACCCCATTATTCGTTGGACTTCCAAAATAGATGAATGTAATTAGAACACAAAAGAGAGAAGAGAAGATGTCAGCAGTCAGTGCTGATTTTATGGGGTAGTCAGGAGCATCTGACTATTTATGGGCCAATCAAGTTATATTTATCCGCATAGAGAGGATTCTGATTCTTAGGGGGAATCCATGTATAGATAAATTGAATACGTAATCAGAAAGTGATGGTGTGAGTTGGTTTCTGATGATGAATCTGCGTGCATGCTGATTTGTTTGAGATTGTCAGCTGTGGATTGGAACCTTCTACTTTTTGCCCAATACACCGTATGAAGACGCTTAGAGAGCACAATGTTTATATATTGGGATATGCTGAATTTGAGGGGGAATTTCTGCAGGTGTTAATGTTAATCAGGTTAGCCTGTGTGAAGATTGGAGCAATGGAAAACTGTTCATGTCATTATCTGGAAAAATCAGTCAAATGGGGAATCTTGCTGCTATGATGGTGTTTTGCAAAGTAAACGAAAGCTATTGTGCCTAAATTCATTTTCAGGGATACTGTAGCAACCTGACGGATCAGCAACGTTGGCTAATATGGTTTTTTGTTTGATTCTATTAGAAACCAGAGCAAATATTGACTGAAGATTGTAAGAGGTGTTATCTACTATTCGCAAGCAACATCCAAGGGGGAATTTGTTGCCCGTCGCTTGACGAATAGTCTAAGCTTAATGTAATACACCTGACATGTTGTAAACACATGAAACAGAGTCATTCGCAGGAGCATATGCGAATGAGACTCAGTCGTACGACTGAGCCATGCTAATGGACCAGTCGTGCGATTGAGAGATGCTATTGGGCCATTCGTTAGACTGAACCATAAGTACGGTCCAGACGTACGATTGAACCATACGCATGGTCCAATCGTACGAATGGGCCCAGTGGCATCTGATATGGGTTGTGGCCTATAAATACCAGTTTCATTGTGTAGAGAGGAAAAGGTTTTGAGAGTGTGCCCGGGGCCTAGGTGCTATCGGATGAGCAGGGAGATCATGCTTGATCTCCCCTTGCCAAGAGTCGTGATTCTTCTGTTTAACGAGCTTGTAATCGTTAGGTTTTATCAATGAAACCATTCTATTATTGTTCGTTCTCTTATTTGTCTCTTGGTTTTTTCCTTCTGTCAAGAACACGCTCGGATGTCAACCGATCCAACGAATTCAAATATTACCCAAATGGCGTCATGACCTCTAAAAGTTCTGGGTAGCTTTGTGACGAAATCCGTTGTAACGTTATCCCACTTCCACTCTGGAATTTCGGGCTGCTGCAACGTCCCTGGCGGTTTTTGATTTTCTGCTTTCACCATGGTGCATGTCCGACACTTGCTAACATAAAAGGCGATGGATTTCTTGATCCCAGGCCACTAGAAAAGGGCCTTTAGACCATGGTACATCTGGTCGCTTCCGGGGTGAACCGAGTACCTAATTTTGTGGGTTCGTCGAGGATTACCTCTCTTATTCCCCCGTGCTTTGGTACCCACGTTCTCCCTTTGTATTTATATACACCATCGCTGCTCAGCTCAAATCGCTTCTCCATTCCTGTCAACATTTCCCCCGCTAACTTATCTTCCTTTAGCGCTTCGCCTTGTGCTTTCTTTAGTCTCGCGATAAGGTCGATGTACACACTCATCCTTAATGCACGAACGTGTAGAGGTTTTTCTCTTTCTTTCCGGCTCAAGGCATCCACCACTATATTGGCCTTGCAGGATTGGTAGCAAATTTCAAATTCGTAATCATTCAGTAACTCGACCCATCTTCTCTAGCGCTCGTTTAGCATCTTCTTATCCAGAATGTGCTGCAAACTCCTATGGTCAGTGTAAATAATGCACTTCGTGCCATAGAGATAATGCCTCCACATTTTGAGTGCAAACACCAGGCACCCAATTCTAGATCATGCGTTGTGTAGCTCTTATCATGATCGTTTAGTAGTCTCGATGCATAAGCAATTACTTTGTTACGCTGCATTAACACGCATCCTAGTCCTTGACACGAAGCGTCACAATAGACCACGAAATCCTCAATTCCTTCTGGGAGAGCGAGGATAAGTGCACTATATAATTTCTCTTTGAGTGTTTTGAACGCTTCATTCTGCTCTCGTTCCACAAAGGTCGTATTTTTCTTAGTCAGAGCAGTCAATGGTTGCACAATGCGCGACAAGTCTTTGATAAACCTTCTGTAGTATCTGGCTAATCCAAGGAATTGCCTTATCTCGGTAGGGGTTTTAGGAACTTTCAAGTCCTTAATCGCCTCAATCTTAGAAGGGTCAACTTGAATCCCATTCTCATTTACCACATGCCCTAAAAATTGGATCTCTCACATCCAAAATTCACATTTGGAGAACTTGGCATATAATTGCTCATTCTTGAGCAACTCAAGAATCAGTCTAAGGTGTTTCTCATACTCTTCTTTACTACGGGAGTATATCAAGAAGTCGTCGATAAACACGATCACAAACTTGTCAAGATACGGTCGACATACATGGTTCATGAGATCCATAAACGCCGCTGGTGCGTTAGTCAGTCCAAAAGGTATGACTAGATACTCATAGTGTCCGTATCTAGTCCTGAAGGCCGTTTTAGGTATGTCTTCTTATCTTATCTTCAGCTGATGATCTCAAATCTATTTTAGAAAAGTAACTAGCTCCCTGCAGTTGATCGAATAGGTCGTCAATCCTTGGGAGAGGGTAACAATTCTTTATAGTCAGTTTGTTCAGTTCCCGGTAATCAATGCACATTCGTAGGGTTTCATCCTTCTTCTTCACAAATAACACCGGTGCACCCCATGGAGAAACACTCGGTCGAATAAATCCTTTGTCGAGTAGTTCCTGGATTTGTAGCATTAATTCCATCATCTCCGGAGGGGCGAGTCTATATGGTGCCTTGGCTACTGGTGCAGCACCAGGCAGTAGATCTATTTGGAATTCGACTTGTCGGTTCGGAGGGAGTCCCGGTAGATCTTCGGGAAACACTTCTGGATATTCAGAAACCACTGAAATATCCTTAATCTTCTTCTCCTCTTTAGCCTTCATTACATAGATTATGAAAGCTGGGCATCCCTTCTTAAGGCTCTTGGTAGCTTTCAGATGAGATATCATGGGACATAGCGTGTCACCTCCTTCGCCACGAACCACTAGCACTTTTCCGTCGCTCAACGGTATTCTAAGCAGGCATTCATCACACACGATCTCGACTCTATGCTTAGCCAGCCAATCCATACCAACAACCACATCAAATCCTCCTAACTTAATAGGCATCAGGTTAATCTTAAATATGCTACCTTCTAGATTCATTACACAGTCCTTGATGACTTCATTAGTTTCTATAATGTTACCGTCGGCTAATGTAAATCCAGGATACACAAACTTGAATCAAATCATGAAGAATTAGATCAAAATATGATGAACACAATGAAAACCCTTTGATCTCTATTGATATCCCTCAATCAATTGGTCATACAACCATTAACCAACACTAATGACAATTAACCTATTTATAGTCTAGACTAATATTCACTAATTGCACTTAACCCCCTAGACTTAGGCTAATTAATACAAAATTACATATTAAGCATAAAAATGACTAAAATCAAGATAAAATATATTTTGTTCACACAAAATATATTTATTACAATAAAACTCCTAGTCATTTAAATCTTCAACGTCTTGTCTCGGTTCCTCGTCTCAAACGTATCGGGTTTGACTTTTGTTGACTTTGACCATGACGTTGACTTTTGTTGACTTTCATTGTGTTGATAATATAGACTATCTTTTCCAGCTCCAACAATACTCCCCCTTAGTCTATCATTATCAACGTCTTCATACGAATTCAGCCCCAAGAAATCAACAGTAGAAAGATCTTCAAATTAAAGCTTTTTGAATTTGATGAGAAAAATTATTCATCTCATAAGCTCCCCCTATTTATATGCTCCCCCTTTTTGAGTGCATCCTTTGTGAGGATATTGGAACAAATTTTCCAAATCTCTAATCTCGAGTGCTTCAGAAGATGTAGGAGGAGGATTCCTAGCTCGGTATCTTCTGCAAACTTGAGGAACAGGTTCTCTGATCAGGTACACTGCTCAACTGATGATCGGCGATCACTTACAGCAAAAATCTGAACCACATTCTCAAACACAATCTCGACATTTCTAATTAGATCATTTCATTTTAACAAAATAAACCCGTGTTTATCTGTGTGTGAAAAACAAGCGAATCCGTGTTTGTTTGTACGCTATTTCTGTGAAATGCTTGAAAAATGATAAAATTATAACAGCATAATATGGAAGACCTAAAAGAAATTTTGAACTAAAAATTTATTATATTTTTTATTTTTATTATATACATTTATTATAACATTTCTTTTTTTTTATCTATATTTTTTATAACCGAGAACTGAATCGATCATGAGATCACATCCTCAAGATATACTTTAGCACAAAGATGAGTTTAATCATCGACAAGCAATGAGATCACACTGATAACTGAATCTAATAACAGTCTTTGAATGATTTTTGAAATTGTCAAACAGATCAATAACGATTGCTGGTATGTTTGTCCACTTAAACTCATGCCCTATCTTTTTCAACAAGCAGAAGATGATTCGTTAAGGTTCGATTAAATGCTTTAGGATGCTAGGACCCCACAATCATTTGGCAAAAACCCTCACCCAACCTCAGGATTTCTTGAATTTTGTAATGATCTTTACAGAGCAAGGCTTGTACATTAGTGTGCAAGTGATTATCGACAGAATATTGCTTTATGGTGATGAATTCATCATTTAGGGGCTGTTTGATACCTCTTACCACGCGTCTGACCACTGACCGGCTGACTCGGTCAGCCAGTCAGTGCGTTTGTTGTTGCTGAATGCATCGTCTGACCCGGCCTATTCATCTGACCGAGTCTGTTTTGTTGGCATCGCTGACTCGGTCCCCTCTCCTCTCCATCTGCTGCCCTCCCTCCTCTCCATCTGCTACCCTCCCTCCGCCACATACCTCCCTCCGTCGCATCCCATCCACCGCCCTCCCCCCGCCGTCTTCCTCCTTCTGTCGCGTCCCATCCGCCGCAAGGAAAGGGGCGACCCGTCTAACTTCGCCGGTATGGTGGTGAAGAAGATTGGTAGTTGTGGTGGTGGTGTGGTGATTTTGATTTTGTTGGAGGTGAAGAAGATGGTGGTGGTTATGGTGGTGAAGAAGATATTGGTGGTTGTGGTGGTGGTGTGGTGATTTTGATTTTGAATTTGTCTGATGAGTTTATATATATATATATATATATATTTGAATGTTTGTTTAGTAGTTGATTTAAGATTGTTAATTATTCTACTTGATTAAAAAATATACGGTTTTTGAGTCAGTCAGATACTGAATCAAACAGCCAAGTTTCAGTCAGATGCTTACCCAGTCAGAACTTCTAACTGGGTCAGCTTCTGACTCAGTCAGATCTTACTCAGTCAGTGTAATCAAACAGCCCCTTAGATGATTTGACACTACTTAGACCAAAATGGTGAGAGCTCCAGGTCTATACTCACGTATAACAAAGGAGATGACCATTTAATCATGTGCCGATGAGAGCTCCAGGTCAGTACTATCGTACAGCAGAGGAGATCATCACTCCAGGTCAGTACTTCCGTACAGCAGAGGAGATTAGCACAAACACAAGACACATAAATACACCAGACATGACTCAAAGATATGGCTTATATGATTTGTATCATGGTGGGTGAAAGATCAATTCTCAATCCAATTTTTGTCGGGACTCAGTTTTCGTGCAGGCCAAAATGATTGCGTAAATCCAGACATCCTTAAGCATATATTTTAATTTAAATCATTATGCTGCTGTCTACTTTATTCTTCAGGCTGAGTCTACCAAGCATATCATTAAAGAATCTGTTTGTTTTTTCTTTTATTTGCAATTAAAAATAAGATGCAAATCAGATAACAGCATCAGTTACGATCATTTCTCATTTTAAAACGCAAGTCATGCAAGAACAAGCATATGAAGAAGATATACAATCATTTCTCGTCATCTCGAAACAAGTTCCCAGTTCTATTTTATTTATATTTAACTCTCCCCCTAAATTTTTACTTTTGCAAACTTTTTTATTATTTTATTTTTTTAATTTTTTATTTTTTTATTTTTTATTTTTTTATTTTATTTTTATTATTTTTTAATTTTTTTTAATTTTTTTTAATTTTTTTAATTATAATTATAATTTTTTTTTAACTGTACAAAATAGAAATTTATCAAAGAAAGTCTTCCAAACTACACTTATATGAAGATAAGAAATGAATTCTCAAGAAATATCAGTGACTGTGAAGTGAGAACTATGATAATGCAGATAAAAATCCAGATTGTGGATATAATATCATGACCTTAACCTGTTTGTTCCGCCTCAAATTGGAATTAGGAACAATCCCTGTCAGTAAACCGGATTACTAACAGTCCTCCTGAATTGTTCCTGCACTCATTAACAAATTAGTTTGAAAGGGGAACCCAGGCCATCGAAGTCCTGGGTGTTCCTTTTGCAATGGCAGAAGTAACCTGCTTCAACAAACAATCTGCTGAAATATCGGGGAGAACTTTATCCTTCTTTTTAATTTTCCAAATTTGTTTTGGTTCAATTAACTTGGATTTGAATGAATTAAATTTGGAAATCATTTTCTGTTTAAGACCAGAAGGAAAAGAATTTGGTTTTAAACCTTTGGTCATTTTCATCTTTGAATCATGTGAAACCAGCTTCACATGAAAAGGTTTGGATGGAGGGTTTTTCATCCAACCATTCAAAGATGTTTGCTTTTTACCTCTTAATCCAGAGAAGCAACCCGTGTTGCCTTTACCATCTGGAACGTTCTTTGTAGACTTACAGCTGGAGAAGCAATTCGTTTTGCCTTTACCATCCGTAGCAAGCCTTTGAGGACATCTCTTAATCACATGACCTTCTTTTCCACACTCAAAACAAGCCTTGAAAGGCTTTTGATTCTTTGTAGTCCCGTGTTGTGCAGGTGCTGAGAAGGATTGCTTTGAGCTTGTAGCAGATTCTTGCTTGTTTTGGCATTTGCTATGCTGAACAGGGAATGAGATTTTCACTGATTGACTGGGTTGCTTTGCAATTGGAGAAGAGATCCGTATTGGTCTTAATTCAGCTTTTGGAAGCTTTTGAGACTTGAGAATGTCAGGAGATATATTGATCTGTGAGGAACCAACACGCTCCTTTGTGTTTGATTCATCATCTGAGCTTATCCAGTCTTGTATACACAAATTTGCTTCCAAAGGATCTTGACTGACACCTCCTATTGTGTCGGCTTCGGTCATAGGATTTTGATTGCCTGATGATTCAACAACTGTTCCTTCTTTGACAAACCTGACAGGAACAAACGAAGGAATGTTACCTGTTTTGAATTTGTTGAAGAAGGTTGGAGAAGTAACTAATATTGGTGATGAAGCATCAGAAGTGGAATCATCATTAATCTTCTTAGTAGATCCTTGCCTGAGGAATCCCAAACCTACAGAAGAATCATGCACATCTCTAACTTTTTTAAGATTAACACTGCTTAAACTTGCATTTAAATGATTAGTTTCTGCAGCTTTAATCAAATCATTTGTTGAATGAGGTCTGGGGATTGGTGAATAACATAAAGTAGAAGGAGGTGGAACTGAATTAAATACAGTTTCACCATCAGATTTATATCCAATCCCATGTTTTACCCGCACCCCTTGTGTCGACATAACAAGATCAGTATTAAGGTTGTTGGTTTGATGTGGGAACACGGCTTGCTGAAATTCTTTTCTTTGAATATCCAGCTCGAGAGATTTTAGTCTGTTGATCATATCCATAAGTTTTGTGTCGACATAACCTCTTTCTTGCTTCAGCATTTTAACTTGATAATTCCATGTAGACGGAAGCGAGTCAAGAAGCTTTTGAATCTGTTCATGATTACTGAGATCTGGAACATGCTTCTTTAGATTATTTGCTACCTTTAAGAATCGATCAATCAAATCTGTCAATTTTTCTTTCTTCATTGCTGCAAAAGAGTCAAACTGGCTTTGTGCCGTAGTGAGATTATCTGATGTAAAGTCTTCTGAAGATGACATTATATTGTTAAAAAAAACTTGAACAATTAAACACCCCAAAAATATTTTTCCCAAATTTTTTTTGAATAATTCTCCCCCGGGAAAAAATATATTCTTTTTAAATGTCACGCTAGACAATCTTAGCAACTGGGGTCAAGCTGACCTGGGGTCGGGATGAACTCAATCAATCCCAACTAAAGGGAAAAAGTCATCTTTAACATTCGAATTTCGCCGAAATTATAGTTTCGCAGAGCTAATTTCGCTGAGAACTCTAGTTTCGCTGAGCCGACAGTAGTTTCGCTGGAAATTTCAGCAGCAGTTTCGCTAGCCGAATGTCACAAATGGCTTAGTTTCGCTGATAAGTTCGCACGAAACAAGCTTGAACTTTCGTTCAATGATACTTTCGGCAGCAATGTCGCTTGTAAATCACCCACAAGCACTGTTGAACTTTCGTTCAAGATCACTACTTTCGCTGAGGTGCTGAAATTAACTACAAAGTGTAAAACACTTGTAGTTTCGCTGAAAGAACAGGCAGTTTCGCTGGAAGAACTCGTAGTTTCGCTGGACGAAGCTGAAAAGCTTTTTCAACACAAAATCAATCTGAAATCGCCCAAATCTCAACGAATTTGAAATCTGATGGCTAACAGAGCTTTCCCAACCAATAACAAGCAAACTTCAATCAATTTCCATATCAATAACACTCAAATCTGATCCGAAATTGATGAAAACTTGATATTGAACAAAAACAACCAAAACCTCAACTTCACTCTCTAAAAATCTTCAAATCTTCAGTGAATTTGATCCAAAATGGCTCTGATACCAAATTGTAAATCCAGGATACACAAACTTGAATCAAATCATGAAGAATTAGATCAAAATATGATGAACACAATGAAAACCCTTTGATCTCTATTGATTGCTAATAATATTGTTTTCAAGTAAATCCCTCAATCAATTGGTCATACAACCATTAACCAACACTAATGACAATTAACCTATTTATAGTCTAGACTAATATTCACTAATTGCACTTAACCCCCTAGACTTAGGCTAATTAATACAAAATTACATATTAAGCAAAAAAATGACTAAAATCAAGATAAAATATATTTTGTTCACACAAAATATATTTATTACAATAAAACTCCTAGTCATTTAAATCTTCAACGTCTTGTCTCGGTTCCTCGTCTCAAACGTGTCGGGTTTGACTTTTGTTGACTTTGACCATGACGTTGACTTTTGTTGACTTTCATTGTGTTGATAATATAGACTATCTTTTCCAGCTCCAACAGCTAATTCTACGGTGAACGGATCAGTCAAAAAGTGTAATTAGGACCCTTCATCTCCAGGCTCAGGAATTCAGACTCTAGTTTCTCCAGTTAATTGATGGGGCAGTATTTGCTGGTTATCAGTTCCCTGAACTCGGTCCAGCTCATTCGCTTAGCAGCGTTCCTTTCCCGGGGCTGAATTACCATCTTCCACCATTCCAGAGCCGATCCATTGAGTGACTGGGATGCGAAACTCACCATGTGGTCCATTTTACACTCACTGATGTCCAAGACTGCTTCCATTTCATCGGTCCATCGGTATGTCTCTATTGCACCCTTTTTCGGAGCATCCATTCTTAAGTGCTTCAGCTTCCTCGTTATTGCCCTCATTGTTTTCGAATACATCATCACCACCGGGGTTGCTCCGGTCTGCGTTGATCTGGGCTATAATGGTAGGAATAGCATTTGCAATCTGTTGTGCAACAAGGTTGGCAATCCTTTCATCATTCCCCTGGTTTGCATTCTCTCCACAAGGGGTCCCTGGTGGAGTAGGGGTTTGGTTTCTGGTTTGTCTAGCCCCTTCACGGCGGCCTCTAGTAGTTCCTCTTCTTCCAATGTGGGCTCTCCTAGTCGGCATTCTGATAGCATCATATATAAACTTTTGTTTAGCATCTCATAATTGGTTTCGAGTAGCCCATGCATCATTTACCCTAAACGCGAGTCCTTGAAAGAAGGAGTATATCATACATACCACTAAATACCTCTAACAAGAAAATGGTTCATTAAAGTAGCTTAAGACAATTCATCCAAAATGGACACAGGTCAATATTCCCAACGCATAACATGACACATTGTAGATCAATATAAATAGTTCAGCAAGGTTTTAGCATCAATTAAAATACTTTTACGGAGAGATAGAGTTAATAGTATCAGCAAGTGTCAGGATCAGCGATCACAAGTTTGATGTATTAGGGAATAATGCAGCGGAATAAGATCAAGAATTAGACAAATTATAGCAAGAGTTTAATATTTGTAAACAAATACGAGAGAATATATTTCTGTGATAAGGAATGATTCAATTATGCCAAATCTTTCTATTCAATCATTCAAATTTTACAATAAGGTTGACACTCCTTATATAGAGTGCAATCACTGCTGTAATCACGGTATAGTGACAACTAGCAGATCTAGTACAAAAATAACTAACACTTAACAAACTACTGAAATGTTCACAACTACTGAGAACATGTCAGAGTGCTAAGTATAAAACATGAAACTACTGAAAAGAAACTACTGAAACTACAACGACTGAAGAACAAACTCTTCAGTCGTTTTACAAAACTACTGAAAAGATAAAACATAAAACTACTTAAAAGTAAACCGTCACAACTACTGAAGAAGTCCTCTTCAGCTGTTATGACAACATCTGATATTTGGTCTTCAGCACTTGTGTCTTCAGACTTTGTCTTCAGCACTTGTGTTCAGACTTTGTCTTCAGGTGTTATCTTCAGCTGTTGTGGACTTCAGTAGTTGTTGTGACGTCTGTGGACTTTAAGGTTTTTCTGATCCGGCTCATTGGTTCTTTTGGTCCAACAAACTCCCCCTGAACCAATGCAGCCAAAACCTTTAACTTTATTGAGGTCCCACTTATTGTTGGCGAAATGGTTGGTCTTTTTCCTTCTTGATCAGTTGAGAAGATGACCCATATAAGCACAGGCCTGGAAATAAGTCTCTGATGATTTGGTTGGTAAAGTATGGTTGGGAGCTCTGTATTAGGGAATTGGACACTGAGCTGTTCCCCCATCCATGAGACTCACTTCCCATGTATAAACCTGTAGGATTCTCTGGTGTATGCTCTGAGAAACATGATTTGTTCTTCCATGGTAATATTCTCTGGTTCACCATCAAACAATCCTTCACGCCCATACAGCTCTGATATGTACTTGGCCTGTTTGCCATTTTTGAGCTCAACTGTTGTAATCTGTCTGTATGCAAACTCATCTGGGTGAGTACCTTCAAGTAACGGACTGAGCTCATTTTGTTTGAAGTTCTCAAGCTTCTTGTAGACTAACCCCTTTTTAATAACTCTGTTCTCTAACATCTTTTGGGGTGGCTGTTTAGTCTCATAAGCCTTCTTGAAGTCTTCTACAATTTCCCAGGGTGATACTACAAGGACCACAGTGATCTCTTCATCTACGATCCTTTTAACTTGGCCCTTGTATCTCACAGGAATGTCTTTCTTCACAATTCTGTGAGCCACCCTAGGATTAGGCCATATCCTCACCTTTTCCTTTTGATATTGAAATGTGTTGGCAAGGGTGTACAGTCTCAGAGCTTCTTTCTTCATACTTATTATTTATGAAGAAGCAGCATAAGTTTTGTCTATGCTTTTCAGCATTTCCTCATCATGAAGCCTTTGCTGCTGTTCTTCTTCTATCTTTACTCTCACTGTTTCCATCTGTGAGGTGGGAGTGATGGGCATAGGTTTGGCCTTAGGCAAAGTTAGGACTGCGGAAAGAGGCAGCCTATCTTCTTCCTCATCATCCTCTTCTTCTTCTTCTTCTAGCCTCAACATCCTTCTCTTCTTCTTCTTGGATGCATCATCGGATGTTGGTTTTGAGGGTAAAGGAGTTGGTTTAATGGGTTGTGGTAGTGGTGATTTTGAAGTGGTAGGTTTTGCAGGTTGTTCTAGCATTCTTGTAGTGAGTGAGGCCTTGGAGTGTTTTGCTAGTTCATTTCTGTTCCCGGCACCTGCTTCATTAAGTGCTTCAATCACCAGTCCCTTAGTGTATGCTTCAGACGTACAGATCTTGGTGGTTATTGCCAAGATACTGTCCCTGGTCCATGACTTAATCTCTATCAATGATCTCCCAAGATACTTTGCAATGAATCTGATCATGATCTCCAGTCTTTCTCTTTCTAATACATCATAACTTGCCCATCTTGAGTTAATTTCTTCAACTTCAAGTCTTCTAATCTCTGAGTCAAGCTGTGCAGTATCGAACCCTTGTCTATACAGTTGATCAATAATGGAGTCCATAGATTTACTATGTGTAGCATCCGCCATCTTGATCATCTCATCAAGTTTGAGTTCTTTTTGGAGTTCTTTTTCTTTTCTTTCAATCTTACTCTTCTTATATGTGATATGAAAGTCTTTGTGACTTTCACTCACTTGATCAATGTCAGCTCCCTTCACATACTCTTCTTCCTTCTCAGTCTCCTTCACAACCTCCTTTTCCTTCTCAGTCTCCTGTTCTTTCAGTATGCCCTTCCCCTTTGCTTTCACTAACTGACTCTCCCCTTTTTGGTTGCATTGGTTGCAAGGTTTTGAGTAGTAGAAAGCCTTGTGCTCACAATCACCTCCACCAGGGGCTGTATGATTGAGGGAAGCCTCTCATCCATGGTTTTGATCACAATGTCTGTGATCATTGGGGTGATGAGAGGTAGAGATTTCTGGAAGATAGCAGCTGTTTGCTCAGAGGGGTTCTGTCCCTGAGAAGCAGTGCCAGAAGTAGAGGCTGGTGGGTTGTAAGTTTTGATTGGCTGAGTGTTTAGGAGACCTTTAGGTGAAGGTGCCATCTGTGGGTGTATGTTGGTGTCAGATGGACTTGCTTCTTGAGAGAATTGGTTAAGTAATCTTTGTAGTCTACTGACTTCTTCCTCAAGAATTGTGTTCTGGGCTAGAACATCATAAAAGAAGCCCAGGTCATCATCAGCAGATGCTGAATCACCTGACCTCCTGCTTGTAGCAGGATGTACATGCCCTGGGTGTAGACCAATTGTAGCATGTGCCCCTTTTTCTTGGAACTGGGGACTTCCAGCCTCATGACCATGTCCTTCATCAGTTGTTGCCTCTGATGAGGTCTTAGCAATGTTACCAGCCTCAGTCTGTTCATGTGCTGATTCAGAAGAGGTGGCAGCCTCACCAGATATTCTGATCTCCTTATCTACACCAGGAGACAGAACATTTAAACCCCTGTGCTGTGGGTTGTCAGAAGCATGTTGATCCTCTTCCTCAATATCTGTGTTTTCCCCTTTGGTGGTTGTTGGGGAGGAGGAGAGGCATGCAGCTGAGTCAGCACGTTTGCAATTATAAGTGTTGGACTTTGGGGGGCATTTTCATGGGGAGATAGGGTAAAATCAGTATGCACCTGGGGAGAATGGTGCGTTTCAATGGCAATCTCCTCAAATGAGGAAGATTCCAGATTTGTGGGTACCCCTTCTTTGGTTGCTTCAGGCTCCTTTTGAGAGGAATCCTGAGCGGCTGTGGCTGGTTGAGTCTCTGATACTACTGGGGGGTTTACACCAGCAAGTATATCCTGTCTTGGTGGTACAGGAGCATCTTCAGGGGACTCATCTCCCTGAATAGCTGTTTTGGGTCGTTTTGTTTTTGGTTTGGTGGGGACTCTGGATTTGGTGGTGGTGGCTGTGGGTTCCAGCTGCGTGGGTTTGCGCAACTTGGCAGCCATTTTGAGTGATTGGTCAGAGTTGTGCCGGGAGTATACTTCAGGCAATACAGCCATAGCAGGGACTCCCAGGCCAACAAGTCCCTCAGCTTGAAGCTGGTTTTCAATTATGGCCATTATGAACCGAGGATATAATATCCAACGGTTAGCAAGTTGTTTTTGGGCCATATCCTTGAGCTCTAAAAATAGTATTTCAAAAAAATTGAAAGGTTGTTGCTCAAGGATGGAGTACATTACCTGTTGCCACCTTGTGGACATTTGATCCCATGATGAAGTCTTGGGGGCCAGGCAGACATTTACCATATGAAAGATGAGCCGTTCAGCATCCTGGAAATGTTTCTTCAATATGGTAGAGGCACTCAGGTTACCTTCGTATCCATGGTGGGCAAATGACAGATCTGTTGTGCCCTTTGGATAACCAGTTGGGAATGCAGCATCATCCAGATTGAGGGTTTGGCGAAGAATGTCTGGAGTAATGAGCACCTTTTGGTTATGGACAAACGATTGGAGAGACTCTGTGTCATTCTCCTCAGAGACAAGAGTGACGTTTGTCCAGAATTGGCTAAGAGATTCGGCATATATGGTGGGGTTTAATAGAAAAGCCGTTTGGTAAGGTGACTGAACCATTAAATCAATGGCGTTGTGAAACTTGGTCCAGTATGGCGATTTTGTGAGGTGAGCGATACAGTTGTGTCGTGGTTTTAGTTGCATGGTCGCCATGGATGAAGAGAGGTTTCAGAGTTTTTGAATGTTAGGTTTGAGAGGAGAGGTGAGAAAAACTCTGAAGGTGGGATAAGGTATTTATAGGGTAGGGTTATGAAACGACTGAAGGGTTTTGGTGTTAGTCATCATTTGTTGAAACTACTGATGACGTGGCATTATTCAGAGGTTTGAAATGACTGACCGTATTGGTGTGATCATCAGTTGTTATAAAACAACTGAAGACTTGGTTTTAACTGTCAGACGTTGAAACAACTGAAGTCTCTGATTTAGTCATCAGTAGTTATAAAACTACTGAAGACAGTTTTGACTTCAAGTGGTGAAACAACTGAGGACATGGTGTTTGTCATCAGTAGTTGTGAAACTACTGAAGACATTGGTTTTGTCATCAGTTGGTGTAAACAGCTGAAGACTTGGTGTTAGTCTTCAGTAGTTGTAAACTACTGAAGACATAGGTTTGGCTTCAGTTGTTTAGAAACAACAGTTGTAGAAACAACTGAAGAGAAATTACTCATCAGCTGTTTTCGTCAATTCATAGCTTTTCAGCTGTTTCAGTCTGACCTCCACACTTATCAGACTTAAATATGAGTTTCAGAGGTTTCATTGGTCATCAGTACTTATCTGCATTTCTGACATCAGTAGTTGTAGCTACATCAGCTGTTGTGATTTCATCAGCTGTTGTAACTACATAAGCTGTTTTAACAAATAAAGTACTTTAGTACTTGTGAGGAATGTAGCCTTCAGTAGTTATAAAAACTACTGAGGGGAAAGGAACTCATCAGTACTTATATATGACATGGTTACCAATGATCATCAGTATGTATTACTGAGATCATCAGTAGTTGTCACTTATTCTAGCTGCAGCATACCAAGCCTTAACACCAGGTTGTGGAAAGTTGAACTATCCAAAGGCGTAGTAAAAATGTCTGCAAGCTCATCAGCACTAGGAACAAACTTTGGATCAATCAGACCTTTCTCAAAACAATCTCTAATAAAATGGTGTCTAATTTCAATATGTTTAGTCCTAGAGTGCTGGACAGGATTCTTGACAATACAAAGAGCTGAAGAGCTGTCCATTAACAATGGAGTCTTAGTCTCAGTTATGCCATAATCCAATAATTGGTTTTGAAGCCATAGTACCTGAGATGTACAGCTTGCAGAAGCAATGTACTCGGCTTCAGCAGTTGATGTAGCAACTGAGGTTTGTTTCTTACTCTGCCAAGAAATCAAACAGTTGCCTAGGAATTGACATCCACCAGAAGTTGATTTCCTGGTTAACTTACACCCTGCATAGTCACTGTCAGAAAAAGCAACTAATTTACCAGAATGTCTAGTAGAATACCATAAACCTAGAGATGGAGTGCCTTGCAGATATCTAAAGATCCTCTTGACTGCAATCAGATGAGACTCCTTAGGTGCAGCCTAAAATCTAGCACAAACACATGTAGCAAACATAATATCTGGTCTAGAAGCTGTTAAGTACATCAAGGACCCAATCATACATCTGTAAAGTGTTTCATCAACCACTTTACCTTTCTGATCTGTATCCAGTTGTGTGGTGTTGCAAATGGGAGTAGAACAGGGTTTACAATTTTGTAAATCAAACTTTTCCAAAAGATTTTTTGTGTATTTGGACTGATGAATGAAAATTCCATCAGCCTTTTGTTTGATTTGCAAACCCAAAAAGAATTGTAATTCCCCCATGGCACTCATTTCAAACTTTTGTTGCATCAACTTTGTAAAGGCATCACACAACTGTGGATCAGAAGATGCAAAAATAATATCATCTACATAAATTTGAACAAGTAGATTATGCTGCCCAGCTTTCTTAATGAATAAAGTTTTATCTATGGAACCTCTAGTGAAATTATTTTCAAGAAGAAAGTTTGATAATGTCTCATACCAGGCTCTAGGAGCTTGTTTCAACCCATAAAGAGCCTTATCAAGCTTATACACCCAATTAGGATGCTTATTGTCCTCAAAACCCGGTGGTTGACATACATAAACCTCTTCTTTAATTTTCCCATACAAAAATGCACTTTTGACATCCATTTGAAAAACTTTAAGATTTTGATAAGCAGCATAAGCTAAAAACAATCTAATTGCTTCCAGTCTGGCTACAGGGGCAAAGGTTTCATCATAATCAATACCTTCTTCTTGTGCAAACCCCTAAACAACCAGTCTGGCCTTGTTCTTAACAATAAGCCCATTTTCATCAGTTTTGTTCCTAAACACCCATTTAGTGCCTATTGCACACTTACCTGGAGGTAGAGGAACCAGTTCCCACACTTGCTGTTTCTTGAACTGAAGAAGCTCAAGCTGCATGGCATCAACCCATCCATTGTCCTTTAAAGCAATGTGATAATTCTTTGGCTCTTGCTGACTGATGAAGAGAGCATAGAAGCAGAAATTTGACAATTGACTTCTTGTTGATACTCCAGCAGTGATATCACCAATGATTTGAGACATAGGGTGATTCTTCAGATCTTGGTACACAATGAGATCAGTGCAAGTGTTTGTGGCAGGCACAGCAGCAACAGATGGTGATGGTGAAGCATTTCCTTGAAACCAATCAGTAGATGGTAATTCAAAGGAAGTTGAAGTTGTAGAAATCTCATCAGCATTTGTTGTGGATTGTGCTGCTGGAGCTACAGGAACATCAGGTCTAGCTGAATCAGGCAGTTGATCACTAAACTTGAAGAGGTGAGTACTACTATCATTATCATCAGCACCAGCAGTACCACCAGGTGGTGAACTATTGACAGGAACAACAGCAGGAGTTTGATAAGGAACATATTGCAGTATGTCCAAATCAAATATCTCCACAGGGCTTTGTGGAATCTTGTCCTTTGGAGATTCATTAAACTTAACATGTAGAGTCTCTTCAACCATCTTTGTTCTACAGTTGAAGACTCTGTATGCTTTGCAAGTTGATGAATAACCAACAAAGTACCCTGCATCCACCTTAGAATCAAATTTTTGGAGTTGATCCCGTGTATTAAGAATGAAACAAGGACATCCAAAAGCTCTGAAGAATGAAATTAGAGGGGCCAAATGATGAAGAACTTCATATGGAGTTTTCATCAACCTCTTATTTACTAGAGCTCTATTTAGTACATAGCAAGCTGTATTGATAGCTTCAGCCCAAAAAGTCATTGGCAGTCCAGAGTCAGCCAACATGGACCTTGCAGCTTCAATAAGGGTCCTGTTCTTTCTCTTCACTACTTCATTTTGTTCAGGAGTTCTTAGAATGCTAAAATGCATCTTGATTCCCTTTGAGAGGTAGAACTCATCAAGTGTATTGTTTCTAAATTCTGTTCCATTATCACTTCTAATACACTTGACTGAGAGGGAATACTGCTTCTCAACATACAACACAAAGTTGATAATCTTCTGAGCTGCTTCATCCTTTGAATGCAAGAAGAAAGTCCATACAAATCTGGAGTAATCATTCACAATTACCAGACAGTATTTCTTCTTAGCCATACTCATCACTCTCACAGGACCAAAGAGATCCATGTGAAGAAGCTGTAAGCAGGCATTGGACTTAGGTTCTTCTATGGAGGGAAATGAAGCTTTGTGTTGTTTTCCTTTTAAGCAAGCAGTGCATTCATCTTCACATTTGAACTCCTTCATAGGCAATCCCCTTACTAAACCATGGTTTATCAGCTGATTTACGTTTTTGAGATTAACATGACCCAGCCTTCTATGCCATAGTGTAGATTCTTGAGGGGAAGCCTTGGAAAATAGGCAAGGATGGCCTTTGAGATCTATTTTCTTGGAAAGATCTAAGGCATACACTCTTCCTGTCCTGTTGGCCTTAAGGAGAGTGTATTTATCCAACACCTTATCAATCAAACTTAGAACTTTGGATGATAGAATCCGGCAGTTCTGACTGGTGAAAAGAGCAACATGGCCTTTGTCACACATTTGACTGACACTCAAGAGGTTGTACATGAGATTTTCCACATGGTTAACATCATCAAACTTTATTTCCCCATTGGAAACAAAGCCTTTGCCGATGATGTAACCCTTTGCATCATTGCCAAAGGATACAAACCCCTTCCTTCCTTGAGAGTAGTCATTAAGAAGTGATCTGTTTCCTGTCATATGCATGGATCCTCCACTGTCTACATACCAGATGCCTCTGTGGCATGTTGAAGAACCCTGAGTTACCTGTGAAGATGATGCAGTTGAGCAGGAACCCTCAGTTGACTCCAGAGCCATAAGTGCCAGATTCCCAAAAGGACTATCACCACCATGTTGATCAACACTTGTGAACAGTTGTTCATGACCAGACATGTCATCTGGCAAGCTGCTCCAGTCAACAACTTCAGGGGTGAAGAAGCTATGTTGTTGAGGTTGAGGAGGTTGATGAGATGGTTGAGGTTCTGGAAGTGCATGAGGTTGTGGTACCATAGGAGCTTGAACTTGACTGGTTTGTGGCATGTAATAACAAGGGTAAGGATATGGCATTTGACCCTGAGGAACAAAATATGCAGGAGATTGTAGTTGAGAATGATAACTAGAATTGACAGGATGTTGCCCTTTGTTTTGTTGACTATTGCTAGGGAAAGTCACAAAAGGTGCAGAGGAATTAGATCCAGATGATCTACATTCTCTAGCAAAGTGTCCAAGCCTTTGGCATTTGTGACACCTCAACTTACTCTTGTCAAAACCAACTTTGGTTTTGCCAGAGAGTCCTGGGAACTTTCTTCTAGTTCTTTTGTAGAACTTCTGAGATCTGATATTTATCATGGCCATTTGGCTCAAAATATCCATCTCTTCTAAGTCATTATCAGCAATCCCCTTGAGATCATCCATGATGAAGCATAGATTGTCATTATTACACCCAGTAAATTGACTATCAACACTCACAAATGCTGAATCAGAAATGTTTGAAGAGAAATCAATATGCTCATCATACTGGCATTCAGATGAAGCATATTCTGACTCATGGCTAACTAGAGCAGTGTTGCCTGGTACAAAGTCTTCAGTGAGCTTACCAGATGAAGACAGTTTTCTTTTTTGTTCTATCTCTCTCTCAAATGTGAGCAATTTCTCATGGAGTTGGGTGAGAGATAGTTTGTCCAAATTTGCACTGGAGCATAGGACAATAGTATATGTGTCCCATCTCTCAGGCAGTGATCTGAGAAATCTGTTATTCATCTGGATATTGGTGTACTCATGTTTGACCATTTTTAATTCAGAGATCAAACAAGAGAATCGCTCAAACTGTTGAGTCAGTGTCTCACCCTTCCTATGAGAGAATGTCTCATATTGTTGGGCAAGGATCTCTCTATTATTTGCCAAGACCTCATCTGTTCCTCCAAATTGTTCTTTCAAGGCATTCCAGAGGTCATGGGCAGATTCATAATGCATCAGCCCAGAATAGATTTCATTGGGTAGTGCCATGGCCAGAATTCCATGGGCTTTTGCATCAATCTCAAACAATTTCTTATCCTCATCTGAGTATTGATCCTTCCTCTTCGGAACCATTTGATTGGTTTCCAGGTTATTCACCATAGGCTTGTGTGGACCATGTACCACTGATGTCCAACAACCTGAGCTGTTAACAGACAGGTGATGGAGCATACGTCGTTGCCATATGTTATACTCATTCCTAACCAGCATTGGAGGCTTGGTTGAGGAACCAGTATTGTGAGGATCATTGGAAGGAGTAGTCATTTTGGGTCCAAATACAATTTTATACAAGTTTTTAAAAGATTTTAGACAGACCACAACAAACTCAATGAAAACCAAAAATAAGTCTCAGGATGAATGATTAAAAACACAGAAAAATCAATCTTTATAACCGTTTTTGCAAAAATGCTAATTCAATCAAACTTGGATCTTGACGAGCAGTTTCAATGATCAATTATTAGATCGATCAATGATTAACCAGCTCTGATACCATTTGTCAGGATCAGCGATCACAAGTTTGATGTATTAGGGAATAATGCAGCGGAATAAGATCAAGAATTAGACAAATTATAGCAAGAGTTTAATATTTGTAAACAAATACGAGAGAATATATTTCTGTGATAAGGAATGATTCAATTATGCCAAATCTTTCTATTCAATCATTCAAATTTTACAATAAGGTTGACACTCCTTATATAGAGTGCAATCACTGCTGTAATCACGGGATAGTGACAACTAGCAGATCTAGTACAAAAATAACTAACACTTAACAAACTACTGAAATGTTCACAACTACTGAGAACATGTCAGAGTGCTAAGTATAAAACATGAAACTACTGAAACTACAACGACTGTAGAACAAACTCTTCAGTCGTTTTACAAAACTACTGAAATGATAAAACATAAAACTACTGAAAAGTAAACCGTCACAACTACTGAAGAAGTCCTCTTCAGCTGTTATGACAACATCTGATATTTGGTCTTCAACACTTGTGTCTTCAGACTTTGTCTTCAGCACTTGTGTTCAGACTTTGTCTTCAGGTGTTATCTTCAGCTGTTGTGGACTTCAGTAGTTGTTGTGACGTCTGTGGGAAGTAGTTGTGGACTTCAGCACTTGTGTTCAGACTTTGTCTTCAGGTGTTATCTTCAGCTGTTGTGGACTTCAGTAGTTTCCTTCAACTATCTACAAGATAGATAATCCCACATCCTCTCCAAGCCTTCATATCCACTTCTTCTTCAACCACCCTAGCCATCCCGAGTTCTTCTTGCTCTGCTCTTGCTCCAACCGCTGGACCCCGTGCGAAGCCATCATGGCCTGAAACTGGATAGACTGAGAGGTCCGAGTAGCGTGCTGGAGGGTCAGCTCGTGACGACGAACGATCTTCAGAATCTCATCCAGAGCAGCATCGGAGGGACCTACGTAGCTCGCCCGACGGCTAGACTGGAGTACCTGTCACTTAATAACACACTAGGGCCATCATACATGCTGTGCCTCGGTGGCATCCAGTGCTCGTCATGTGGGTGGTGGTGGACTGGGTCAAATGACGGAGGTACAGGTGTCGGAATCCTAACAGGTGGTGGAGGAGGAGGTGGCATCCTAAAGGAGACTGAGGGACCTGGCCTTGCACTCTTGCGTGGGCGGGTGATCACAAGTGCACCCCTATCCCCGATATGTGAGTGGGTAGGAGCTGCTACATGAGGTGAATAGGAGCGCGTCCGGCTCCTGGAGGGGGATGTCGAGGAAGAGTCTTCTGACGGCTCTGTGTCGTCGGATGTGACGGATATCCATCCCGGATGTCCGCATCTCCTCATATACTCCTCATACTCCGTTCGTGGTGTCGCCTTCTTGAAGCTCCCAGATGGTGCAGTCCCGTCAGTGGGGTATGTCGGTGCCTTACCCTTGTCAGCCATAGTCCTGCTATCCTGAAAGAAATATCATGAGTAATTTGGTTTCTCATAACTCATGATTGTAATAGCAATAGTACTTATGGTAGTGATGGTAATAGTATCAGATATCCCAATAGTGTCAATAACTAGAGGTATCAGTAAGTAGTAGTATCAGATATAAGTAGCTTTTTCAAATAGCAACAAATAGAGTAGTTATCATTTAGGAAAAACTTTTAGACCACTTTAAAAGAAATTTCAGAAATCATAAGTTTCAAACAGAAAAGTCCACTCATTACCTAAAGCTCCATGCTGGAACTTAAGCTTCCGGTAAATTCTTAATTACGTTGATCAAGTGTAATCATCAATTTACCCAATCCCTTATCCCAACACTTTCCTACAAGAACGATCCTAAGGTATCAGGGTTGTAGCCTAGGGTCTACTATGGAATTCCCGAATTCTCTACAACCTTTGGCTCTGATACCTATCTGTTACACCCCGGGCCCAGGTAGGGTGGGACGTCACAGACTAGCAACACATATGGCAGCGGAAACAAACCATCATAAGAGCTGAAAAGGAGAGAACATCACATGGCATTTAATATTTAAAGAAAACCAGGCTAGAAAAAGATCTAGCCCCCAAATGAAATTTTACATCCAACATAAGACAAAGTATAATGATCAACAATAATTATAAATTATTTCAAATTGTTTTAAAATCAGACAAGCCAATGCCATGGTCACAGTGCTAGGTCAAGGTCTTCAACAATAGCTAGAGTCCCTTCATGGATTACCTGAAACATGCTAAAAAAGAAGTTGTGTCACTAAAAGTTAGTGAATTCAAGTGCTTAAAGTTTAAAAACAAAATGATTCATAGAATCCAAATTTGAGTTAAAAGAATCAAAGATTCACTGTTATGGGGGATCACAATCAACCCTGGCACTGTCCCGGATAGCCTCTTCAAAAGTTATGTTTTACCGGTTAATCCCGAAGGAAGAACTGAGCCTCAAAACAGTGGACCATACCTGTCGGATGGTTCACCTAGTATCTTGTAATACTTGTCACATGCTACAAACGACCCCGCAGGATCTCAGTGTGTACCCTTCCGTTCATCACGGAAGGCACTGTGTGTTGGGGATTCCCCAAGTAGATCTACCCATATAAAACAAGCGGTTCACACAAGAATTAATGATAGTGATACAAATAAAAGCGGTTCTAACATTATCCCAACATTCAAGCATCGTACAATATCTCTTAAATAGGTTTCAATTCAAGTATAGCATGTTTCATCCCAAAAACAGTAGTAAAAATAGAACACTATAACTCACCTTAAAATTCAAGCAAAAGGGTTCTTCGTGTGCCGTGAAAAGTCTCAACCTAGCATCCTACCATTAAGATTTAAGTGTTAAGCCATTAATTCTAGGGTTATGGAGATGCACTAGGTGTGTCATGAGGTTAATATCTTACTAGCTTTTGATTTGCTAAGTCTTTATATAAAAAAGTTTCCTTTTATAGAAAGTTAGGGTTTCTTAGGAAAAATACATGATTTACCATGTTAAATCACCTATATAAGTTATTTGAGTCTTTAAGTGATTCTTTGTCCAAGGGGTTGGTTTATTGAAGTTTAGCAAAATTTACAGTTTAGTCCTCCAAGTTTCCAAAATTTACACTTTCTACCCCAAAGTTTGATTTCTTGCACTTAATGACCTTTATGGCAAAATATTAGGTTCTAGGAGTTTGGTAACTTATTTTAAGTAAGTTTATTTCAAGAATTCAGAATTTAGGTCCGGTTTTTATATTTTTACGTCTTACGTTGCCGGTTACGGTAAGACCGAAGGTTTTTTTAACGTTTAAGCGTTGATTTTCATATTTTTAGTCTTAGATCCATTAAATATTATTTTAATGACTTTTTATATGTTTTTAATCAGTTAAAGATGTATTTCAAGCTCCTTTAGGTGAAAGTCTACATTTTAAGTTTAACCCGTTAAAACGCGTTTTTATCCGAAATTGGCCGTTCAAAAAACTTGTTTGACCAGTTTTTCACCATAATTAAGTCTCATAGATACTAAATTACTGAAATAACATGGTTTCCTTAGATTTTTTGTTTATTCTATTTTTTCCAAGATTTTCTTCCAAACGTTACCCGGTTGAGACCCGTTTTTAACTAAAAATTCCATTTAACCCATTCTTTGACCATTTATTCAACAAATCCGGTCCAAACACTTTGCTAACTCTTTTAAAACCTGGAATACTTTTTAAGATGGTTAAAATCCATGTTTTGTTATAAGGTTATAAAACCTATTTTGAGTAGGTTACATGCTTAGCTTCGAAAGATTACGATTTGTGCAAGTTGGATGGTGTAAATACACCCAAAAAGAGGGTTTTCTAGGTGTAAACCGTGTTACACCTATAGAATGACTTATGTAACAAGTGAGATACCTTCAAGAACGTTAAAATCTCCTCAAGAACAAGGTGATAGCAGTAGACTTCTGTTAGAACAAAGAGAGTAAGGTTTTGGTGGACAAATGAAGGAATACACATAATGTACATGGTTCGGGTAAGGTGAAGCTTACCCTTTGTATGTTTCACGGTTGGGAAGTGTGGAGGAACAAAAACGACTTGGAAAGCTTCGAACAAGGCTGGAGTATCTTGAACAAGGGCTGGAGAAGTCGAACTAGATGAAGACCTGTATCAAAAGCTCACAAGACTTCACTTTCTTGCTTGTTTGACCTTGGCCGATGCTAGTGTTGTAGTTGTTCTTCGAATATGGCTGGAATTTTTGATATAACCGTGAGTGTGTGTGTGTGTGTGTTTTCTAGAGAAAGAATCCGAGAGGGAGAGGGAGAGGAATGAGAGTGATGGTGGAGTGTTGTGTGTGTATAGAGATGGTAAGAATGAATAGAATGGTAGTGGTGGATGGAGAGATGGTGTAGATGGGAGTGGGTTGGTGGAGGAGAGGGGTGGTGCACAAAGGGGGCGGCCGAATTCTTGGCTTTTAGTGGGTGTAAATTTTGTTTTGAAATTTAAATGGTGGATAATATTATGTGTAGTATTATTTAATTGTGTAGAGTAGTATTTTAGGTGGTATTATTTTGCTAGTTGTTAAGTATTGTGCATGAACATGCATGCATCAACCGAAAAATTTGAGTTCATGCACACATTTTAATCGTTTCAACTATGATTTAATTATTGCAAGAGTGGCTAATTAACTTTCCCGGGACACTAAGATTTCCCTAGCTAATGCTTGATCTAGCTAAATAATCACAATGAGGCACAGAAAATAACAAAAATTGTAATAACAATCAACAATAATAATGATGCTAATAGTAAAATGATATTAACATTAATATTAATTGAATGGGTAATGATGCAGGTTTGTAAGGTTAGAATTATGACCTAGAGGTCGGTTGTCACATGAGTGCATTGATGATACTCGAAAGTTTATATAGAATAAAATGCCAAACCACTTTAACAAGTTCATGATAAGACACCAATAATAATATGGACACGAAAAACATTTACGTCAAAAAGAGTAGTTGTGAAAAAAAAACCAGTTCAATATATAATCAAAACCCCATCAACAATGTAATTACTTACATTGTGTAGTGGATCGATTTTTTAAAAAAACATGTAGTAAGTGTATGTCGGAATTTTAAAAAACATTAAATTATTTTGAAGATGGCCAACGGAGATAAAAAATAAGCATGTCTTTAAATATGAAAGCAATTTTAAAGACATCAATCTCCATCCATCTAGTATGTGAGTGAAACGAAATATAAAAAATACTTAAAAAAACTTAATAACAACTCGTAACTCATATAGAAAAAATCTGATTAACTTTTGAAAAGAGAAAAAAAAGATACAATAGGTTGATGTGAGAGAAACGTGACATTATATTATTTTGAAGATGGCCACAAGCATGCCTTTAAACAAGAAAGCAATTTAAGAAAACAATCTCGTTCCTCTAGTATGTGAGTGAAACGATATACATAATATTATTATAAAAACCTAATAACAACTCGTAACTCGTAACTCGTATACAATAAATCTGATTAAGTTTTGAAAAGTGAAAAAAATAAAATAAATGGTTGATGTGAGAGAAACGTAAGTGATGTGTGGTTGATGCTTAAAAAATGATGGTGTGTGAATGTGTGCTTCCAAACCTTTCTTGTAAATGTTATTAAGATTTGATCCGGAAAAAAAGTTGTATTAGATATTACGTGGTTTGATTAGAGCATTACAACTCGAGATGGGCTAATGTTGAATTCTAAAAGTCAAGTGGCACGATAGTCTAAGATCAAATTAAATGTTAAAAATCACCAATTAAATTATCCAGCGTTAAGTAATATAGTTAGAATAACGAAGTGCATAACGTACTAAAGTTTATGAATCATGGCTATTTAACCATATCATGCAAATATACACATTGAGCACCAAAATGACACAACATGTTAATTTGAGAGTGCGAGACAATATGATCTAAATAACAAATTAATGTCATTAATTAATGCATTTACAACATGGCAAAGGCAAATGTGAATGACATTCATATTATGTTGTTCGCAACGTGAGAAACATGCAATAAGACAACTAATACCTATCTTAG